>CM035843.1:41257141-41547141 GCA_020510985.1 Pholidichthys leucotaenia | reverse complement strand
TTACTTCTGAGAGACTCTGCCTCTCAAAGACGCTCTTTTTGAATACCCAACCATGTCACTGGCCTGTTGCCCAATAACTTTACAGCATGTTCCTCCAGCAGTTTAGGAAGAACTTATTTTTACCTCCGCCAAGGAGGTTATGTTTTCATTGGCGCTGGTTTGTCTGTCTGTCTGTTTGTTAGCAACATAACTCAAAAAGTTATGGATGGATTTTCATGAAATTTTCACAGATTGTCAGAAATGGGGTATTCTACAGATGATTAGATTTTGGTGGTGATCCGGGTCACCGTCCACAAGAAAACCGCCATTACGGAAAATGCCATTTTCGTCAATAACTACCGAACCACTAATCCTATCATTGTCAATCCAATTACTAGTCATATGTTTTCATGGTCAAGGAATCTGAAATCACCGTCCACAAGAAAATCGCCATTACGGAAAATGCCATTTTATATTATATTATACTACTATACTACAGTATACTACTATACTGTACAAATATTATTACAGTAGATGCCTCTCAGATGATGCTGTTACCAAATTTATGCAGATTGTTTCCTCTATGCCATGTGTCAACACAACGGAAATAAGCTATAGACAGCTTGCTCCTTCTGTAATTGATAACATGGTGGATAGTGTTTCAGCTTCTCTGCATCAGACTCTAGACTTGGTGACCCCCTTAAAAAAGAAAAAGTCTAATCAGAGATTTCTAACTCCTTGGTTCAACACAGAAACTCGTAGCTTAAAACAGAAGACTCGTCAATTAGAAAGAAAATGGCGCTCCACTAATTTAGATGAAATCTATTTAGCTTGGAGAAATCATCTTTTAATTTATAAAAAAATCTCTTAGAAAAGCTAGAACGAGTTATTACTCTGCATTTATAGAAGAGAACAAGAATAATCCCAGGTTTCTTTTCAGCACTGTAGCCAGGTTGACAAAGAGTCAGGACTCTGTCAATCCTAGCATTCCCTTAGAGCTTACTAGTCAGGACTTTGAACTTTTTCAATAATAAAATTTCATCTATCAGAGATCAAATCAATCAGATTCTTCCCACAGTTAACTTAAATACTGTAACTACTACAACTCCTTCTATTGATGTCTGTCTTGATGAGTTTACTCCAATCGACCTTTGTGAGTTAGACAAAATAGTTTCCTCATCCAAATCTTCAACTTGTCTTTTAGACCCTATTCCTACCAGGTTATTTAAAGAAGTCTTCCCACTTATTGGTAGCCTTATTCTTCATATAATCAATTCTTCATTAACTTTAGGCCATGTACCGCAGGCTTTTAAAACGGCTGTAATTAAACCCTTACTCAAAAAGCCAACGCTAGATCCAGGAGCTTTAGCTAACTATAGACCAATCTCTAATCTCCCTTTCATTTCAAAAATCTTAGAAAGAGTTGTTGCTACGCAATTATTTGACCACCTGCAGGGAAATGGTTTAATTGAAGAGTTTCAATCTGGGTTTAGAATCCATCATAGTACTGAAACAGCCTTAGCGAAGGTCACTAACGACCTCCTCATTGCATCTGATAATGGACTAGTTTCTGTACTTGTCCTTTTAGACCTTAGTGCAGCTTTTGACACTATCGATCATAATATTCTACTTGATAGATTAGAACACTATGTTGGACTTAATGGAACTTCGTTGCAGTGGTTTAGATCTTATTTATCTGATAGGTTCCAGTTTGTTCATGTAAATAATGAGTTTTCTTTCAACTCAAAGCTTAGTCATGGAGTTCCACAGGGATCTGTGCTAGGCCCTACTCTTTTTAGTTTATATATGCTTCCGTTAGGCAACATTATTAGAAAGCACTGTATACATTTTCATTGTTATGCTGATGACACACAATTATACCTGTCAGTGAAGCCAGATGATAGTAATCAATTAGCCAAGTTAGAAGCCTGTCTTAAGGAAATCAAAGCTTGGATGACTTGTAATTTCCTGCTATTAAATTCAGATAAGACTGAAGTCATTCTTGTTGGTCCAAAAAACCTTAGAAATTCCTTTCCAAATCAAACTTTCAGTTTGGATGCGGTTACTCTTTCTCTTAATAGCTCTGTGAGGAAGCTTGGAGTTATTTTTGATCAGGATTTGTCCTTCAATTCACATATTAAATTTGTTTCTAAGACTGCCTTCTATCATTTGTGTAATATTGCCAAGATTAGGAGCATCTTGTCTCAGAGTGATGCTGAGAAACTGATCCACGCTTTTGTTAGCTCGAGATTAGATTATTGTAATTCTTTATTATCAGGCTGTCCTAAAACATCTTTAAAAAGTCTTCAGCTGATCCAAAATGCTGCAGCAAGAGTTTTAACAGGTACTAGAAAGAGAGATCATCTCTCCAGTTCTGGCCTCCCTTCATTGGCTTCCCATAGAGTTTAGAATTAGTTTAAAATCCTTCTTACTTACAAAGCTCTAAACAATCAGGCTCCTTTTTATTTAAAAGATCTGATACTACCGTATTATCCTAACAGAGCACTACGCTCCCAAAATGCAGGATTACTTGTAATACCTAGAATCTCCAAAAGTACAATGGGAGGCAGAGCCTTCAGTTATCAAGCTCCTCTCCTGTGGAATCAGCTGCCAATCTGGATTCGGGAGTCAGACTCCATCTCTGTTTTTAAGAATAGGGCTAAAACCTACCTTTTTGATATAGCCTACAATTAGGGAGGGATCATGTGTTTCTGAACCCTCCCTTAGTTATGCTGCTAATAGGTTTAGTCAGCCGGGGGACCTCCAGTAATGCACTGGGCCTCACTCCTTTTCTCCCTCTCAATGAAATATTTTTTTTGCTGGTCATTAACACTTGTTTGTTCTCTCCCATAGATTGAGTCCCCATCGTGCTGTTTGCTCTCTACATGTCTGCTCTTTTCTTCTTCTCTATCCCCTCACCCCCCAGCCAGTCGCAGCAGATGACTGCCCCTCCCTCAGCCTGGTTCTGCTGGAGGTTTCTTCCTGTTAAAAGGGAGTTTTTCCTCTCCACCGTCGCCAAATGCTTGCTCACAGGGGATCGCCTGATTGCTGGGGTCTTTCTGCCACTGTGGGGGTTCCCCCTACAGTTGATAGGGATATGAGATGACTGTTGTTGTGAAATGGCACTATATAAATAAAGTTGAATTGAATTTTCGTCAATAACTACTGAACCACTAATCCTATCATTGTCAATCCAATTGCTAGTCATATGTTTTCATGGTCAAGGAATCTGAAAACGTACACACAAACACTGTATGGGGGGGAACTGTGGCGCTTGGCGGAGGTCTGCGCTCTCCGAGTGCTTTTCTAGTTCCAGATTGTGTTTGTCCTGTCCCAACTCTTGAGAACTAATGATAAAATGGTAAATGGCATTCACTTATATAGCGCTTTTATTCTCATCTCTTGATAACCAAAGCGCTTTACAGATCCTGCTATCCACCCATTCCCACACACATTCACACACTGATGGCGGCATGCCACCTAACATGGAGCTTCCAGACCCACCAGGAGCAATTGGGGTGAAGTGTCTTGCCCAGGGACACAACGGCAGGATACCCGTGGAGTGCGGGATTCAAACCGCCAACCATGTGGTTACTGGATGACCTGCTCTACCTCCTGAGCCACTGCCACCCCAATCCTGCCACTGAATTCAAGACAAGCTAATACTTTTCATGAAACAGTAAAATGTCTCAATTTCAACATTTGATATGTCTTCTACTGTATTCTACTGTACTGATTGTGAATAAAATAGTGGCTTATGAGATTTGTAAACCATTTAGATTACAACCTTTCCGTATTTTTAGTTGTTGGTGCGTCAGTTTCAAGCAAAACACCTAACTTGTTGTATATGGTTAAAAAAAAATAAAATACCATGTTACAGCCCACAGACTCCCCAGGAGGAAATTTAATTAGTATTCTACAGAGGCTGGGAGCCGACTGGTCACTGCTGTGCTGACTACAGGGAACTGAGAGTCAGAAGGGCTCTATTGACTTGATCTGGCTGCTAACCAGATGACGAGGTTTGTACCCACTTTCTTTTTCTAAACACATTAAAATACAATTTGAAACCTGACTATACTATCATATAGGCATCAGAAAAATACGCATTTAGATTTTGTAGATAGCACTCTCAAGTTAAACGAAGGTAAAACTTCACCACTGTTTAGTTTGGATGTCAGAGGCGACCACTGGCATGGGTGGTTGAGTGGTTTGCTGAGTCTCTGTGGGTGCACTGAGCTGTGGGCTTCCTGCTTGGTGAGACTCCAACTAAAGCAAAGAGCCACTTCTACCAGCCTTCATTTCATCCCACTGCTAATGAGCTGTGACAGGCACTCAGCTGGCCGGGGTCAGGTTACGCCGTGTCTACAACCACCACGCTGGTGTCTGTCCATCTGTGATATTGATGGAGTGCTGCTGAGGAGGGTTGGGCATCTTTTCCCCAACACCTGATGGTGGACCACCCTGATGAATGTGCTCACCTTGTTTTGACTCAATCGTAAATTCCATACACAATTTAAGTACTACTGCGGTTCAAAGCACAGGGAATAATATCACAAGGTAAAGGACTGTGCTCCAGGTGTCAGATATTATTTTTTTAGGCATAAAGATGAGAATTTGAAAAAAAAAAAAAAACAAAAAAAAAAACACACACACAAGATCAATGTTGGTGCTTCCTGTGTTGGACAAATATTGCTTTTATTCTTCCATATCTTTAATAATCCTCAACATCTTTATCTATACTTGTATTTCTTTCTGTGAAATTTTGGCTGCTACATGTCCTTGTCTTACTCAATTATTTGTAATCCAGAGGAGATTCTTAAAATAATCTCACAATATAACAATATGTTGCATATTCCTATGGTATTTTTAAAACGTGCGTATTTATATTTAAAATGCAAACAAGATGTTCCTGCCACATTCAAACTGTAGTTCATATTCACACTTTACTAGATGGATATTTTAACTTAATGTTTTCCTTTTGACCTTCAGTAACCCATTTAGCCTCACCTTTCCTGTAACACAATATACAGTCATGTGAAAAAATTAGGACACCCTGTATAAGGCCTGTGTGTTTTGAACATATTTGGACATATGGATATTTAATACCAATGTTAAAAATACTGGGAGATTCATGTAATACAACTAAATTATAAAAATGAATTAAAGACTTTTTTCAAATTTTCTGTAAAATGTAATTCTAAACAAATAGTGAGGAATAAATTAGGACACCCCCCACATTCATTCCCACTTACAATGGCTAAAATAATTTTTAAAAAAAAATGCAAATAAAAACAAAAACAAGGTTAGACATAGATACGTGAACATTTCTTAATAAAGAACTGAATATTTAAAGGGGTGTCCAAATTTTTTCACGTCTGTAAATGTCTTTTTCATTCTTTCATTCCATTTTGTACCTTTTGTAGACTGGAGTGGTGGCCTAATGGTAGAGTATCTGCCTCACAGCCAGGTTGTGGGTTTAAGGCCCAGTTGGGTCATACTAAAGACTACCACATTTAAATGTTTGGGTTTTTTTTTTACTTTCCACCCTCTAGCTTGGTGTTCAGCATAAGAGAATGAGAAAACGAAAGTTAGCACACAGAGCTACCAATAGAGATTAGTGCATGCATCTCAAACATGGGGAGTGATTAAACTATGTTAGTTTCAATAAGTCATTTCAAACATGAGTTTTCTGACTGATACACAGTCAAAAATGGCAACACCCAAAAAGGTTTTAATCACTACAGTAATACGTGTTTTCAAATTATTAGATACAAGAAAAATGCACATATCTCTTATTGCCTATATGGTGAAAAAAAAAATATTTAAAGGTCCCAGTAACAGAAAAATTGTGCTTTTGTAGGTTTTAAGCTTCTGAAACACATCTATTGGTCACATGATTATTGAAAAAAACATAAAAGCAGTCAGCTCTCTTAAAAACACAGTCTTTATATTGTTTTTGTGTCTGTTTAGCCATTTTAACTGTTCCAGGTTTTTTTTCCCTCTATGTCAAGAAAAGGTAAGACCAGCCTTAAAAGGTGCTGCTGCTCTATTATTGGCCAGCCTAGCTGTCTGTCTATGAGGGGGGAGTCCAAGGTTTTAGCTTCTGAGCTAGGGCATGGTTTAAGTCAGGGGTGTCCAACCATGTGCCATGGAGAGCCAAGACCCTGCAGGTTTTACCTCCAACCAGTGTCTTCAACAGCAGATTTCAGTGAACTTCTTCCCACTGATTGCTGATAAGTGAAAACACCTGCTGAAGAGACTGGGTAGAAGAGAAAACCTGCAGGGTCTTGGCTCTCCATGGCACATGGTTGGACACCCCTGGTTTAAGTTGTTATTTTCTGTAGATTTCAGTCATCCTACTGAACATCCCAGTTTCCACCTGGTTCACTAAACTGCAGTCAATAACACTGGTCAACACCAAATTTATTGTTTAAGTTTTTTTAGCTGATTTAGAACAATTTTGATGTGCTGAATCCAAAAATCACATTGGTTTTGCTCAATCAGGTCAACTTTTTGAACTATGGCCACATGTTTTTTACATTTTTGTTTACATGTACGGGTATTTTCGCTTTATATGATGCTAAAAAAAAATTTATTTCTTGAAATTCTCTGAATTTTGAACAATGATGACGTATCATTCAATTTATATGTACTTACCTTTAACATTGTCTACTATTCAATTTACAGTACAACTGTACAACTGCTTATAACTTAACATAAAAACCTGACCTGATCGAGAGAAACGGATGTCATTTTCAGATTCAGCGGTGCAAAATAGTCTTAAATCAGTTGAAAAAACACAGACAACTTACAAAAAAATTATTTTTGTTATGTTGTGTAATATATCTTACGTCATTCTGGCTAATTTTGTTATATTTCAACCCTAATAATGCTACATCGCTCTGTTAGCATTAGCCTGCCTAGGTGGTTGGTGGCTAGCTGAAGCTAGCAGTTTAGTCACTCATTCACAAATGTTTCCGTGCTCCGGGGACTGGTCATATCCTACTGACCACTGAAACCACACACTTCTGCCCACCAGTGATGCTTTATTTCATTCATTCTTTATAACAAATTTATGTTAGTTGGCTCAGGCTCAGTCAGTGATAGGAGCTAGCCAGTTAAGATTAGCAATAGGGGGGTGGAGTTAAATGTGTTCTTAGGGATTTTAAGAGACATGCACTGAAACCAGTTCTTCTGAGAAAGGTTGCAAAAGATGATTCAATCTGATGCTGCAATAAGTGAATAATTTAAAGCAATTTGACCATAATGTGTCACAAACATTTCATTACGACCTGTGGAAGCTGTCAAAATGTGGGAAAGGGGCAGTAAATGGGACCTTTAAGCAATGAGTTTTAACATGGTAACAGTCACATCACTGTGAGAGAAGTGAGAAAGATCTGAAACTGTAGGACAATCTGTAGTTTTCAAACTGAGATCATAATGTAAAACAGTTCCGCCTTAGTGGATCACAACCCTCCACCCTAATGGTCTCATTATATGACTAACACACGCACTGATGAGGCTAAAGAAAAGTAGTTTAAAATGTCAAAGTTTAGCAAATCAGCGAATGAAGACAAACATGGCAAAGGAAAGGACTGCTCATCAGTGTGGTTAACTGGAGGGGCACTACTGGTGCTGGCTTAATATGAACAAGAACACCCCAAAACACAAAAAAAAATTATTTATTTTTTTAAATTCTAGTCACTTTTTCTTAAATCACCCTTTATTGTCATTCAACTGTACAACCAATCATGTACAGTAGAACGAGATTGTGTTTCACCTATCTACTGTGTTAATCACACACACCCCAAGTGTAGAATCAGAGGGCCGCTGCCATGCAAGGCGCCACCACAAATTTCCCTCCTCCATTCCATTATTGCTGAGCACCAAGCTGGACGGCAGGAAGTTCCACTTTTATATGGTCTTCGGCATGACCCGGCCGGGATCTGAACCCCTGCCTCCCGGGTGTGGAGCGGATGCTCTACCAACCGAGCCACCACTCCGGTTTTTGTTAATGTTGATAGCTGCCTGAACATACAAGATGATGGTTGCTGATTGGAACTAGAATAAATAGTAATATATTAATAAGCCACTTGCTGCTGCTTTTGCTAATCTGCCCCATGGTGCTCAGTGCTGGCTAGTCTGGTGAAAACTGCAATGTTAAAGCGGTATCCAGGTGAAGAGTGAAGCACACACATTAGAAATACAAAATAATTTATAGACACCCTCAAAAAATGACTGTACTGAACAACTGTTACACTCCCACAATGATCAAATTTGTTAAAATGTGCACACAGTTTTAGATTAAACAATAATCCAAATATGCAGTTACACCAACAACCCATTAGGAGCCCCCTACCGACAGAAACAAAATTAGGATTACCATGCTGGATGGCCAGCAACTTTCTCTGAAATGTGGAGTTTCAAAATTTTCCAGCCTCACTTCATGCTGCCAAATTCACATTTGAACGCCAACACAGCTGTCTCACATCTGCAATGAAGTCTTTTGGAGACACAAAAGAGCTGAGAGTTTAAGGCCAAACATGAATCCTAATATGGTTCATTCAATAAATACATGAGTGTTTGATTGTATACAGCACTGAGAAACTACGACAAGATCTCTGCTACTATAAAGTAAATTAACTCTCCTCATGTCTTAAAGGATCATAAAATTCCGTCAAAGAAGTTATTACAGTGCACGTATCCTCTCATTAGTCAGCTTCAGTCATAAACGAAGCAAGAATAGACAGTTGGCACTAAGCCCACCAACCAGCTACTGTAGGAGGTGTGCAGGGTCACAGCCTTCACAGAACAGCTGGCTAGAAAAACAAACACACAGCACACATGAAAGGCCGGCCAGCTTTGGCCAGTAACACTGGGAAAGCATTGAGTTACGCAGAAAACTGAGAAACTAGTCCCTTGTATGAGTGTGAGTCTAAAATTAAATCGTTTGCATAAACAACTGTGCTGGAAATAATGTCTACCGAACAACTAAGATGAACAGTTTGTGAAATAATCACACAATGACATTAAAGAACCAAAGCACTGCATGTACAGTACCTTTAAATGCAGTATTGCAAGAGCCCCACCATACATTTTATGCAATTACCTTTTTATATAAAGCAAGTGTTAAGTTGCTATTTGGCCTCCAGAAGGGATGGTGAAATATCATTATCAGCCCGTTGTGGTGACACCAGCACACGGCGGATGGACATTTCTCGCACCCAGAAGCAGACAGAGGAGCTGAACAATGGACTGAGGGAGGTAGCCCTCCACAGGAGTAATTACACCAGACTTTAAGGCGCCTTCGCCTCCTGCTGCTCTAGGCTACAGCACAGGGAGGCGAATGTATTGTAGAAAGGTAGCATGTGTTATGTTAATCGTGCCACACAGTGCTTTTATATGCAACGTGTTATTATAATCTTGCCACTCATGGCCTTTGTCAGACCTCATTAATATGCGCCAGCCTTAGTTTCTACGCGCAGGTCCATAAAGCTTTATAAGAGAGCGCAGAGAAACTGAGGCAGGCCTTTCCAGACTAGGCTCTTCACGGCCCCAGCGTCCACGCTGGGGTCACAGGCTGTACATATGATAGAGGATTCAATAAAGAATCTGTGTCGACCTACGCTCGTGCCTCGCCTCCACATCCTTACCCTTTTACCCTCTACACCGTCTTTATAAAATGACAGTTCCTCACACACTGTAAAAAAAATAACGGTTCATTAATGCTATTTTTATTTAACAACTGAACATTCTGGCTTTGTAAAATAGAGATTTTAATTAAGATTTAATGAAACTGCTGTAATTAGTGGCATTTTCTCCTGATAAAATACAGGGAAAATGCATTTTTTAATCATCAAAAAAAACAGCATACAGTAACTGGTGCTTAGCTGCACCTTCTCTGGCTTTTATGACAGCTTAGGTTCTTTGAGGGATGGATTTTAATAATGAAAAAACAATATTCTTCACCAGTCAGGTTTTAGCTTTCTTATATACGTAGTTGAGCGATGATTTCTCTTTAGCCCACTGTAGCTTTGTTTTCTTCCGTTTACGTGTTATTGCTGGACACTTGTGATCGTCACTTCCTTGTGGTAACGTATCGTCACTTCCTGTTTTGCTGTCTGCCTGTGTGGTTTGCTCTCCAGCCATTAGCTATGGCTACTAGCTCTCTTTCCTCTCCTCCTCTGGTGTGCTCTCTCTGTCAGATGTTTAGCTACACCTCTGCCTCTTTTAGTGATAACGGTAAATGTAATAAATGTTGTCTTTTTGAGGCGCTCGAGGCGAGGTTGTCTGATTTGGAATCCCGGCTCCGCTGCATTGAAACACCGTCTGCGCCAGTTAATCTCGACGGACGCCCACTAGCTGCAGCGGAGCTAGCTAGCTTAGGCCCCCCTGTCAGCGGTTCCCCGGCTCTCCTCAGCAGCGAGGAGACTGGGTGGGTGACGGTGAGAAGGAAGCCTAGTTGCAAAGCCCCGGTTCACCACCAACCTGTTCACGTTTCTAATCGTTTTTCCCCGCTCAGCAACACACCCGCTGAGGAAAAAACTCTGATCATTGGCGACTCTGTAGTCAGAAACGTGAACCTAGAGACTCCAGCGGTCATAGTCAAATGCATTCCTGGGGCCAGAGCAGGCGACATCGAGTCAAATTTGAAAATGCTGGCTAAAAGTAACTGTAAATATTCCACAATTGTTATTCACGCCGGCATTAATGACATCCGTCTCCGGCAGTCGGAAGTCACGAAACTTGATGTAGAATCGGTGTGTGACTTTGCCAAAACAATGTCGGACTCTGTAGTATTCTCTGGGCCCCTCCCCAATCTGACCAGTGATGACATGTTTAGCCGCTCGTCATCCTTGAACCGCTGGCTGTCTGTGTGGTGTCCTAAAAATGACGTGGGCTACATTGACAATTGGAGCTCTTTTTGGGGAAAACCTGGTCTTATGAGACGAGACAGCATTCATCCCACTTTGGATGGTGCTTCTCATTTATCTAACAATCTGGCATCTTTTTTATCCAAATTTCCAAAACCCTGACTACTCAGAGTTGGGACCAGGAAGCAGAGTGGCAGTCTTACACGCCTCTCTGCAGCTCCTCTTCATCCGCCACCCCTCAACTTAGCCCCTGTCTTCCCCATCAGAGAATCGTTGTCTGCTCCCTCCAAAGTGAATAAAAATATAATGTATAAGCATCCCAAAGTGATAAAGCAAAATATTGGTAAAACTCAAATTAAACATAAAGCCTCTAAATTGAATGATTTGGCCTCTCTTCCTCCTCATAATTTAAAAATTAAATGTGGTTTATTAAATATTAGGTCTCTAACTCCCAAGTCTCTGTTAGTCCATGATCTGTTAATTGATCATCAGATTGATTTAATATCCCTTACAGAGACTTTGTTAGGGCAAGAGGATTATGTTGGTTTAAATGAATCAACTCCCTCTGGTTATTTAAACTGTCAAAATCCCAGAAGTTCTGGTCGTGGAGGAGGAGTAGCAACAATTTACCATTCCAAATTACTAGTTAATGTAAAGCAAAAAACATGTTATAATTCCTTTGAGGGCCTGGTCCTCAGTATTGGGCACTTTAGCAATTTTAGGTTAAACCCAATTTTATTTGCCATAGTTTATCGTCCCCCATCAACCTACTCAGAATTTTTATCTGAATTTGCTGATTTCTTAGCTGATTTAGTGCTGAAATCTGATAGAATAATTATAGTAGGGGACTTTAATATACATGTGGATGTAGATAGTGACTGCCTTAATGTGGCATTTAATTCAATATTAGACTCGATTGGGTTTTCTCAGAAAGTAGGAAATTCTACTCATTACCTCCACCATACATTGGACCTTGTTCTGACATATGGCATAGAAATAGAAAATCTTGTAGTGTCTCCTCATAACCCTGTACTGTCAGACCATTGTCTGTTAACCTTTGATTTTACTATTTCTGACTATTTGGCTCCTAAAGAAAAATATTATTACAGTAGATGCCTCTCAGATGATGCTGTTTCAAAATTTATGCAGATTGTTTCCTCTATGCCATGTGTCAACACAACGGAAATAAGCTATAGACAGCTTGCTCCTTCTGTAATTGATAACATGGTGGATAGTGTTTCAGCTTCTCTGCATCAGGCTCTAGACTTGGTGGCCCCCTTAAAAAAGAAAAAGTCTAATCAGAGATTTCTAACTCCTTGGTTCAACACAGAAACTCGTAGCTTAAAACAGAAGACTCGTCAATTAGAAAGAAAATGGCGCTCTACTAATTTAGATGAAATCTATTTAGCTTGGAGAAATCATCTTTTAATTTATAAAAAATCTCTTAGAAAAGCTAGAACAAGTTATTACTCTGCATTAATAGAAGATAACAAGAATAATCCCAGGTTTCTTTTCAGTACTGTAGCCAGGTTGACAAAGAGTCAGGACTCTGTCAATCCTAGCATTCCCTTAGAGCTTACTAGTCAGGACTTTGAACTTTTTCAATAATAAAATTTCATCTATCAGAGATCAAATCAATCAGATTCTTCCCACAGTTAACTTAAATACTGTAACTACTACAACTCCTTCTATTGATGTCTGTCTTGATGAGTTTACTCCAATCGACCTTTGTGAGTTAGGATAGTTTCCTCATCCAAACCTTCAACTTGTCTTTTAGACCCTATTCCTACCAGGTTATTTAAAGAAGTCTTCCCATTTATTGGTAGCCTTATTCTTCATATAATCAATTCTTCATTAACTTTAGGCCATGTACCGCAGGCTTTTAAAACGGCTGTAATTAAACCCTTACTCAAAAAGCCAACGCTAGATCCAGGAGCTTTAGCTAACTATAGACCAATCTCTAATCTCCCTTTCATTTCAAAAATCTTAGAAAGAGTTGTTGCTACGCAATTATTTGACCACCTGCAGGGAAATGGTTTACTTGAAGAGTTTCAATCTGGGTTTAGAATCCATCATAGTACTGAAACAGCCTTAGCGAAGGTCACTAACGACCTCCTCATTGCATCTGATAATGGACTAGTTTCTGTACTTGTCCTTTTAGACCTTAGTGCAGCTTTTGATACTATCGATCATAATATTCTACTTGATAGATTAGAACACTATGTTGGACTTAATGGAACTTCGTTGCAGTGGTTTAGATCTTATTTATCTGATAGGTTCCAGTTTGTTCATGTAAATAATGAGTTTTCTTTCAACTCAAAGCTTAGTCATGGAGTTCCACAGGGATCTGTGCTAGGCCCTACTCTTTTTAGTTTATATATGCTTCCGTTAGGCAACATTATTAGAAAGCACTGTATACATTTTCATTGTTATGCAGATGACACACAATTATACCTGTCAATGAAGCCAGATGATAGTAATCAATTAGCCAAGTTAGAAGCCTGTCTTAAGGAAATCAAAGCTTGGATGACTTGTAATTTCCTGCTATTAAATTCAGATAAGACTGAAGTCATTCTTGTTGGTCCAAAAAACCTTAGAAATTCCTTTCCAAATCAAACTTTCAGTTTGGATGCAGTTACTCTTTCTCTTAATAGCTCTGTGAGGAACCTTGGAGTTATTTTTGATCAGGATTTGTCCTTCAATTCACATATTAAATTTGTTTCTAAGACTGCCTTCTATCATTTGCGTAATATTGCCAAGATTAGGAGCATCTTGTCTCAGAGTGATGCTGAGAAGCTGATCCATGCTTTTGTTAGCTCGAGATTAGATTATTGTAATTCTTTATTATCAGGCTGTCCTAAAACATCTTTAAAAAGTCTTCAGCTGATCCAAAATGCTGCAGCAAGAGTTTTAACAGGTACTAGAAAGAGAGATCATATCTCTCCGGTTCTGGCCTCCCTTCATTGGCTTCCCATAGAGTTTAGAATTAAGTTTAAAATCCTTCTTCTTACTTACAAAGCTCTAAACAATCAGGCTCCTTTTTATTTAAAAGATCTGATACTACCGTATTATCCTAACAGAGCACTACGCTCCCAAAATGCAGGATTACTTGTAATACCTAGAATCTCCAAAAGTACAATGGGAGGCAGAGCCTTCAGTTATCAAGCTCCTCTCCTGTGGAATCAGCTGCCAATCTGGATTCGGGAGTCAGACTCCATCTCTGTTTTTAAGAATAGGGCTAAAACCTACCTTTTTGATATAGCCTACAATTAGGGAGGGATCATGTGTTTCTGAACCCTCCCTTAGTTATGCTGCTAATAGGTTTAGTCAGCCGGGGGACCTCCAGTAATGCACTGGGCCTCACTCCTTTCCTCACTCTCTATGAAATATTTTTTTTGCTGGTCATTAACATTTGTTTGTTCTCTCCCATAGATTGAGTTTGCTCTCTACATGTCTGTTCTTTTCTTCTTCTCTATCCCCTCACCCCCCAGCCAGTCGCAGCAGATGACTGCCCCTCCCTGAGCCTGGTTCTGCTGGAGGTTTCTTCCTGTTAAAAGGGAGTTTTTCCTCTCCACCGTCGCCAAGTGCTTGCTCACAGGGGATCGCCTGATTGCTGGGGTCTTTCTGCAACTGTGGGGGTTCCCCCCTACAGTTGATAGTGCTATGAGATGACTGTTGTTGTGAAATGGCGCTATATAAATAAAGTTGAATTGAATTGAATATGTTCGCTTTCCTGTAATTACATCTCATTTCCTTCAGCAAACTTCTTACAGTTTGGTCATGAACACTGGTTCCCGTTTCTGCACATTTGTTTTCCCATTTCTTTTGTTGTGCATTTTCGAATTTTATGGTATAGTGACACTGACATATTTTTGTTTACATGAATGTTGCCATTGTACAAGCTTTCCATTAAGGTGATTTTTACTCCAAACCTGAGACACACAACAACCAACATCTTTTGCCACACTCCATGTTGAATTGCCTTCTTGAAGTAGTTTCATGATCCTTTTCATTGTCTCTTGTTGGGGCTATTTTTCCTGTCAGCCAGGTGCAGAAGCTTGGTAAATTTTGCAAGCACTCAATTTAACTACAGGCTAATCTGCATATTTAAACGTGGGCAGTGACTTGGTTTAGAAATTTAAATTACATGATGATTTCACAATTGTTCCCTAATTAATGAGTGATTTCATAATTTTTTATTCACCTTCATCTGAAAAAAGTCTATTGATTACTGCAATTTCATTTATTTTTAGGGTATGTTTTGTGAGGCCAGAATATTCAGCCGTTAAGTCAAAAAGTTTTGCATCACATGTGATTTTTTTTTTTTTACTTTCTACACAATATTACAACTGTATTAACATCCTTCAATAGTGGTGATTCCATAATTTTTGCAAAGGGTTGTGCCAGAAAATCTTTACCGATGTGAAAATTGAGACACCACTGTGGTTTTAATAGAAATACCACAAACTGGCTTGTATCTCAGAAATCCATCCATGCATAGGAATAAGATAAGCCTTTATTAGTCCCACAATGGGGAAATTGAAGGATTGCAGCAGCAAAGGGATAGCAGCACTCAGAGCAATAGTAAATAAGATAAGAATTGGTTAGCCCATCACTCCATTTTCTACCGCTTTTCCGAAGGTCCGGGTCACGGAGGCAGCAGCTCAAGCAGAGAAGCCCAGACTTCCCATTCCCCGGCCACCTGCTCCAGCTCTTCAGAGAGGATACCAAGACATTCCCAGGCCAGCTGGGAAACGTAGTCTCTCCAGCGTGTCCTGGGTCTGCCCCGGAGTCTCCTCCCAGTTGGACGTGCCCAAAACACCTCAAGAGGGAGGCATCCAGATCAGATGCCCAAACCACCTCAACTGGCTCCTTTCGATATGGAGGAGCAGCGGTTCTACTCTGAGCCTCTCTTGGATGACTGAGCTCCTTATCCCATCTCTAAGGTTGAGCCCAGCAATCCTACTGAGAAAGCTCATTTCAGCCGCTTGTATCCACGATCTCATTCTTTTGATCATTACCCAAAGCTCACGACCATAGGTGAGGGCAGAAATGTAGATTGACCAATAAAGCTTTGTTTTTGAGCTCAGCTCCCTCTTCACCACAACAGACTGATACAATGTCCGCATCACTGCAGTGGCTGCTCCGATCCGTCAGTCAATCTCTCGCTCCAATCTCTCCTCACTCTTGAATGGGACCCCGAGATACTTAAACTTCTCCACTTGGGGCAGGAGCTTGTCTCCATCCTAGGAAGGACAATCCACCTTTTCCCGGCTGAGGACCACAGACTCGAACTTGGAGGTGCTGATTCTCATCCCAGCCGCTTCACACTCAGTAGCAAACTGTTCCAGCAAAGCCTGTAGGTCATTGCTTGATGAAGCCAACAGGACAACATCATTCGCAAACAGCAAAGATGAAATCCTGTGGTCACCGAGCACGACACCCTCCAATCCTTGGCTGCGCCTAGACATCCTATCCATAAAAATTATGAACAGGATCAGGGACAAAGGGCAGCCCTGGCAGAATCCAATGCTCACTGGAAACAAGTTTGACTGGGTGTTGGCAATAGCTTGTAACAACGAGCCCGATACCCCATGCTCCCGCAGCACCCCCCACAAGAGACCAGGAGGGATGCGGTTGAATGTTTCCTCCAAGTCCAGAAGACATGTGGACTGGTTGGGCAAACTCCTACGAACCCTCAAGGACTCTCGAGAGGGTAAAGAGCTGGTCCAATGTGCTATGGCCAGAACGAAAACCACATTGCTCCTCCTGAATCTGAGGTTTGACCAGTGGTCGGACTCTCCTCTCCAGGGCCCTGGCATAGACCTTCCCAGGGAGGCTGAGAAATGTGATTCCCCCTAAAGTTGGAACACACCCTCCGGTCCCCCTTTAAAAAAAAAAAAAAAAAGGAACCACTACCCTGGTTTGCCATGCCAAAGGCACTGTCCCTGACTTGCACGCAACATTGCAGAAGCATGTCAACCATGACAGCCCTACAACATCCCCGCCTTGAGGTACTCGAGGCAAATCTCATCCACCCCCGGGGCCCAGCCAACAAACTCAATCCCTGTGATGGGCGAGTTGTCACCCTCGTTCTCAAGCCCTGCTTCCTCTATGGAAGGCGTGTCAATGGGATTGGTTAGCCAAAGCAGTAAATAAATATACATATGTACACATTTATAGAACAGACCCAACAATTGATTCTTGATAGAAAGTGCTACACCAGGAACTGAACTGATAGTACAAGCAAGAACTGTTATGAAATTGCCTACTAAGAACTACTAAACATGTATACCAAAACAATACTTATTGTTACCAATGTCCAATACAAAGTAATTCTGACAAAATTAGCTCCAAGATAACCTGCTTAAAATGCATACAAACATTTGTCATTTGTCTTGATTTGTGTGCTCAACTATTATTCGGCATAATAAGAAGCTGACACAACTGTGCAGATCATCACCTCTTAGAGGAGTAACTAGTTTGGACTTGGGTTGTTAATACACACAGCAACACTCTTGTACCAGCAGGATTACATGAGGTTTCTTTATGTTGTTAACAGTTCCTCTGCATTATTTAAAACCAATCTTCCAACCTCTAATTTATTTATTTCCCTTAAACTTCCCACTTTCCTTTTTAAGAGAGCATACTAGTGCCACTGAGCAAGCCACAACATGAAAATGGTTGCATCAGTTTTAAACATTCAGTCAAAACAAATATGAAAATTGCTCAATTCTGCAGAAATGAGTGTATTGCTCTCTGTGCGCTTGCTTCATCAGCCATTGGAACATTTTAGATTTTCACCAAGTTATATTGAGGTTATCGCTGCACTGCAGGCTAGTTTGAGTCTTACAAAACATGTTCTCAGAAGTAGGGACATGATTGATCACTGCAAAGCCTGTATATGTTACACTTCAGTTCTTTTTTCCCCCCTCGTTTAGCCGCGGGGGAAGTGGAGCCCCACAGCTCAGACATACAGAAATCAAAGCATCATATTCATAATGGATAACAGCCTTCTTAGGGGAGAAAGGAGCTGGACAGCCTGCAGAACTGTGCTACCTAAACGGAACCATCCTCCCCTCATTAGCGCAGCACGGCTCCGTAATCCTTGGAGTTCTTTGAGGGACACAGGTGTCCCCTGTCTGTCCCCAGATTAGCTTTGTAATCCCTGGGACCCACTGACCCCGACAGTAGTGTTTATGTTTGTGAAGCTGTTCCTTGGAATGCAACTTCACCACGTGGTGAGTTCAAATGTTTGTGCCTCTCATTTTACACATTCCAGTGAAATTTCATCCGTTCACCTCAGTGTTGTGGCTGATAATACAATGAACTAGACTGTCTCAGCTTCACAGTTACTAAGAAGAGGTCATTCCAGCGATTTTGGTGGAAAGATGTGACCTTACTGATCTGATTTTATTCACACTGTTTTTAAGAATTTACTAAAACCAGACTTTCCAAAAGGGCAGCGCGGTGGCGGAGTGGTTAGCACTGCGGCAGCACAGCAACTCACCCTTGGCCGGGGGATCCTGGGTTTGATCCCAGCCCCCGACCAACAGTGATCTGTGTGGAGTTGCATATTCTCCCCGTGTCTGAATGGGTTTACTCTGCGATTTCTCCAGTTTCTTCCCACATGCCAAAAACATCCAAGTTAGGTTAATTGGCATCAAACTGGGGATTCTAAATTGTCCTTAGGTATGACTGTGAGAGTGAATGGTTGTCTGTCTGTCTGTGTTAGCCCTGCGATGGACTGGTGATCTGTCCAGGGTGTACCCTGCCTCTCACCCAAAGATGATGGGATAGGCTCCAGCCCCCCCACACGATCCGAAAAGGATTAAGCAAAAGAAGATGGATGGAAGATGGATGTTTTTAAAAAGTGCCTGCAACAGTTTCAAGTAGCAACTCTGTGAAAAAACTTTTAAAAAAATAAGCATTTATTTAGGAACACATTTAAAAATTCAACATTTTTGTCTCAAATATAGAGTGGATATAAAAAGTCTACACACCCCTGTTCAAATGCCAGGATTTTATGATGTAAAAAAGTAGACTAAGCCAAATCATTTCAAAATCTTTTCCACCATTAATGTGACCTATAACCTGTACAACCCATTTGCAAAACAAACTGAAATCTTTTAAGGGGAAAAATAAAAAATAAAAAACTTACAATAACCTGGTTGCATAAATATGCACACCCTGTTATAACTGGGGATGTGGCTGTGTTCAGAATTAACCAATCACATTCAAACTCATGTTAAATGTGAATTAGCACACACCTGCCACCATTTAAAGTGCCTCTGATTAACCCCAAATAAAGTTCAGCTGTTCTAGTAGGTTTTCCCTGACATTTTTGTAGTCACATCTTACAGTACAAGCCATGATCCGCAGAGAGCTTCCAAAGCATCAGAGGGATCTCAGTGTTCAAAGGTATCAGTCAGGAGAAGGGTACAAAAGAACTTCCAAGGCATTAAGTATACCATGGAACACAGTGAAGACAGTCATCATCAAGTGGAGAAAATATGGCACAACAGTGACATTACCAAGAACTGGATGTCCCTCCAAAATTGATGCAAAGACAAGAAGAAAACTGGTCAGGGAGGCTGCCAAGAGGCCGACAGCAACACTGAAGGAGCTGCAGGAATTTCTGGCAAGTACTGGCTGTTTAGTACATGTGACAACAATCTCCCATCTTCTTCATACATGTCTGGGCTATGGGGTAGGGTAGGGTGGCAAGAGGGAAGCCTTATCTTACGAAGAAAAACATCCAAGCCCGGATACATTTTGCAAAAACAAATTTGAAATCTCCAAAACACGTGGGGAAAAGTGTTATGGTCCTATGAAACCACAGTTGAACTTTTTGGCCATAATTCCAAACAGTATATTTGGCACAAACACAACACTGCTCATCACCAAAAGAACACCATACCTACAGTGAAGCATGGTGGAGGCAGCATCATGCTTTGGGGCTGTTTATCTTCAGCTGGAATTGGGGCCTTAGTCAAGGTGGAAGGAATTATGAACAGTTCCCAATACCAGTCAGTGTTGGCACAAAACCTTCAGGCTTCTGCTGGAAGGCTGAAGATGAAGAGGAACTTCATCTTTCAGCACGACAATGACCCAAAGCACACATCCAAATCAACAAATAAAATGGCTTCACCAGAAGAAGATTAAGGTTTTGGAATGGCCCAGCCAGAGTCCAGACCCGAATCCGATCAAACATCTGTGGGGTGATTTGAAGAGGGCTGTGCACAGGAGATGCCTTCACAATCTGATAGATTTGGAGTGCTTTTGCAAAGAAGAGTGAGAAAATATTGCTACAACAAGATGTGCCACACTGATAGACTCGTACCCAAAAAGACTGAGTGCTGTAATAAAAGCCAAAGGTGCTGCAACAAAGTATTAGTTTAAGGGTGTGCATATTTATGCAACCAGGTTATTGTAAGTTTTTAGTTTTCCTCTTAAAAGACTTCAGTTCGTTTTTCAGTTGGGTTGTACAGGTTATCGGCCACATTAATGGGGGAAAAAGTTTTTAAATGATTTATCTTGGTCTCATTTTTTTATATCAAAAACCTGGCATTTCAACAGGGGGTATGTAGACTTTATATCCACTGTAGATGGCACAAAAAAGATGTTTACATTGTGTTTAAATAAAATCAAAACTTTTGTGTTGATAGAATAGCTTCAGCTCTGGATGTCACCCAAATATCAGAAACATTATGGGGACAGTGTGGAGCAGCAGGAAGTTGTTCAAATAAAACATGTGCTACAGGGACGCAGAGGAGTTCTGGCCAGACCAGATGCTGAGAGGTTGCGAAAGTGTCTGCGCTGAGGTGGAGTCCAAGTTCCAGCCTCATCACAGACTGAAAATGAATCAGAGAAAATGTCTAAAACACTGAATACAATTGACTCAAGCAAGAAAAAAGCAGTTAGAGGATGACATCATTGGTTAACTTATAGTTATGTTTTAGAAGGAGCCCTTAATGTTTGACATATTTACAGTGACAGTAAGTGGCAGGGAGGAGAATGGGAAATATATGAACTTATAAAAAGTGGGAGGATTAATCTAATACTAGAGCTTTTGTGCATCATATCTAACTCAACATGCAGCAGTAAAGTTTTACAAGGTACTTTCACCACAATAATTCCCCATCTGAAAGCACCACCCTTCAAACACTGAAGAGTTCATCACAAAGAGCCGCGGAGTAACTTGTTCTAATGAGATGATTGATGAGCTCTGAACAGCAGGTGCTCTCCACAGAAATGTGTCGCCACATCGCTGAGTGAAGAAAAGCTGAATGGGAGCCACGTGACGACGCGGTCTACCACCGAGTCTTCTTCAACAACACAACAAAACTAAAATCTTACAAGTAGCACTGCTGCAATCATGAAGAAACAGAATGAGGGAGACGGAATGATGTGGGTATAGACTGAGCCACACACGTACAGCAGGAAAAACGATGCAAATTTAATAAACATCAAAAGGCAATAATGTAAGAGCGATATTCTCTCAAGATCCTACTGAAAAAGGCACATCTTCTGTCCAGTAAGGCCTGGAACAGCAGATTGCTACATTGTCTCTAGACCTGATGGGCTTATATTAAACCCTGGCAGTGAGCACTGAACTTCATTCAAATGCAACAGGACCTCCCACTCTGCGCTGCAGATGTTAATTCTGGCAAGTCATTACCGGATGAAACCTGCCTTTCTGACTCGAGCAGCTACAAAAGCGGCATATGTCTAAAGAAAAAACCTGAAGAAGAAAAGCTTGAATAGAATGGTTAAGTAAATGTCCAAGTCGTTTCATTAGCTGAAGTCAGGTTGTTACACTGTTGCTCTTCTTACAGAACAATAGCAAAAAAAAAGAAAAAAAAATTATTTTAATAACAAAAGTCAGATTCGATAAAAGGTGCATAATAGTGAATGATAATTCAGCAACTCATAATCAAATTAAAACAAACCTACAAAGCTCAAGGCTCCCAAAACAAGAATGACAATCATCTCAGCACAACAAGATAAAGCCGCCGGTCCTGAAGCCACAACAAACCGCTGATGTGTCACAGTGACACAGACAGCAGAAGGCTTTGCTGGACACAGTGTACATCAACAACTGTAATTCTTTAAGAGTTCATAACAAAACACCCACTCTTGTCCCGCACTGTGGCCGGGGACTACAGCTTTTTCTTGCAGCTGCCACTTTGGAGCCCGGACAGATCCTGACCATAATGCACTTCTCTACAAAGCCGTTAGTCTTTCCATCTTTTGTGTAAACTCTGAACCTGTCCTGCATGGACTAACTGGCAATGGACTGTGACCCAGAAAAAAAAAAAAAAAAATGGCCTTTTCAAGGCTACTTTATCGTGCACCTGCAGGAAGAAATACAGCACACTAGGGCCAAGTCAAAACACAATGACTGCAGACTGATGTCAAAACAGCATGAGAGTTTCTCTTCCTTACAACACCATTGGGAGATGCCATTCAATATTTTGATGCAGAAATACAAAGGGTCTGGCTTCTTTATTATTCTGTAACTCTATTAGTTTGGCACAAAAACAAAGGTACAGCACTGCTGAAATCAGGTATGGTTAAACTGAAGCCCCACAGCATGGTTTTGTGGGTATTACATCTCTAACCAGCCTCTGCCACCCACACACAGTTGGAGAAAAGCAAACCCCCAAACGTGCACATGTCAAAACTGAACTGAGAGCAACAATACTGATTGAAGCCTCAGCGGTTTCGACTCAGCAGTGACTGCACAAAGCCAAAAGACCTTTTCCCCACATAATCAGCTGAGTCTCTGCCAGTCAGCCAAGATGCCTCTGGGCTGTGCTTCAGGGTTTTGAGAAGCACAGTATCACTTAACACCGCAGCGCTCCGCATCCCCTCTGAGAGTCTGCACAGGCCAGAAGACTGGCTGCTGGATCGCACTGCTCCCCGAGCATTTCATGCTCAACTCTGTTACAGCTAATTGGCGGGTGAGCATGCTGGGATTCTAACTCGGCAGAAACCCACACATACATGCATGTGCATATACACACCACACGGGCATGTGTGGTGGCCTCTCGCAGCCAGCCTGGTCTGGGTTCAGTGCCAGGCTCCCCACAGAATAAAGAGTGGCTCTGTTCGGTGGGACTGACGCACAGGATTCAGCCACTGTTTGCTCTCTGGCCTCGGACAATACCTATTGTTATATTTTTAATGAAGAAGAGTCGACATGGAAAAACTAAGATAAGCTTAGTCACTTCCTGGGTGCCATGAAGCAAGGTACTTTAGCAGCTAAACATACATGAATAAAACTGCCACTATTCATATATTAAAATGATCTGATTTGACAGTGGAATTAAAAGCTGTGACTTATAACTATCTAAAAGTATTTCAAAAGTTTGGTAGAGTGTCTCTTTATCCATCTCTATGATGGATGTATCTTATTGTCTTTAATCCGCTATATATTTCCCACAGCAATTAGTGGAACCTTGAATGACACTTCAGCCTCTTTAAAAAAAACACAAGCTCACCCAGTTTGGATCTGTCAGTGTGACAAATCAGATTTTTAGTTGAACGTGAAGCTTCTCTGGGGAGGAGATTTTCAGATGCACCACATCGCAGCACAAATAACAGTAGCCCAGGGCACTTCAGCAGCCGTTAAACAAAGCAGCTTAGATATAATCTGGCCAGACTTTTGGGAAGAGGAATAACAACATTTAAGCTACAGAGCCCCATATGGCATTCAGGAAATATTTGGCTGAGAACTCCCTGACAGCAGCCATGACACTCAGCAGAGCTTTCAGACCCAAACGGATGGCCTCCTAGATGTGGCTCTCATCTAATTTGATAGTGAATTCTGTGGTTGGCAGGAGCAGAGGAGCAGACACGTGGCCTGGGTTGCATTCCTCTTACACGCAGAGATTTCCCTTTGCTTCAGTGTGGAGCCTATAGACTAAGTACATGTGACTCACAAAGACTGACTGCAATAACATTTTGCATGCCCTCGCTACTGTGCATTTTTATTGAAGCACAAGGGGAAAAAAACGGCCTCTTTGAAGCTGTTTATACCCTCTAATTGTTAGTTAAATTATGGCTAACAGTTTGGCAATAAGTGCAGAATAAATTAATGTACCAGCATGGTGACATAACCAGCTGTATATTAAAGTTACTGAGACAGCAGCATTATGCTGGGCACTCTGGGCCTGTAATCATAATCAATTGGTATCCAAGCTTGATAGCCTAATGTCAATAGTAGTTCAAGGCAAAAGAAAAGACTTTTTTTATTCTATTAGAATGAGACATTTCCATCGACAGTATGTTGTGATATGCCCATATACAATGAAAGAACAGCCATTTTATGACGGTAGCTCTGAACAGACAATCCGCCCCATGCACCTAGTGAGAGCCCTAAGTGTTTCAGTGCTGCCATACAAACAAAATCATACATTTATAGTTTAGTCATTGATGGAAACAACACTGCTGATTCCAGTCACGTTAGCCGAATTATGTTTGGAAGAATTTTGGTACCTGACAGCTACTGTCCCGCCACAATCGATCTTGGAGGCAAAAGGGGTGGCTGGAGGCTGTTGCAGATTATTTCCATTTCAGACTTGACCACTATATGTCAATAACTGCTACATACTGTACCTGTGAGTAAATACTTTCAAATCTCATCCTAAATTCATGCTAGTCACCCATTTCTATACCATGACAGAAGATTCACATTATCAAGCTCAGAAGTCTATAACCTGTGGCTCTTTTGCCCACGGCCAGAAATAAAAGGAAAAAAAATAGTAATTTTACAAGAAAACATGTCTCAAATCTGAGAAAAAAAAACAAACCTATTATTAATGTTTACAGGTCCATTTATACTGAAATCTTGGTGTTGATAACTTAATTTTAAGCCTTAAACATGAACTACAGTGGACATAAATCCCCTTAAAAACAAATTTACATTGTCTAAAATTATATCTTATGCCCCTTTTCTTCCATAAAAAAAATTATTTCATGGTCTTACAATTACAATACAAATGCCAGGATCTATGAATATTCTAAATAGGTCCACCCATAGTCCACAGGCCCACAGCCAGTGATCGGTCCTGATTGGGTCACCTGTTATAGTGACATCACAAAAATGGTCTGTCTAAACTTGCCTTTTTCCATGGGGAGGAGCTTAACTGAACTTTCACAGCAGAAAAACAATGGTGGCTGCCAACCCCAGGTCTATCTCTAAAGTACTAGAAGTTGGCTTCAGAAATCATAAACATCATGAACTTTTTATGTAGTAGATAGTAAAGTAGACCCACATAACCACCCACATACTAGTAAGAGATAAACTGTAAACAAAACCATATTTGCTAACCTAAAATGCTTTATCCTTGACCATGGAAGCTGCATTTGCTAAAACAGTCTCTAGTCAAGGTGTAGTTACTTGTCTTGGGGATGAATACTGTGTAATGGACGTCTAAAATGTCCTAAAGTGATAAATCTTCTACACACGTGTCATGACTTAATGTCATAAATGAGGCTTTTCATATCACACAGCACAGAAATCCAAATACTGTATATCCTTGATTTTTTTAAAAGGACTTTAAATTAGCGCCTGAATGTGTGTGTGTGTGTGTGTGTGTGTGTGTGTGTGTGTGTGTGTGTGTGTGTGTGTGTGTGTGGTCCTTAGGGCTTGCCATACCCGCCCTGTGCGGTGTGATGTCAGGCGGGCTACGGCCAGACTGCATATAGTTGTGTGTGTCCATAATAAAGTTCAGGTCGCTGCAAGGCATAAGACTGACTCTGACCATTATTGCCAACATAACATTTTGGCGACGAGGAGAAACTATGGGGGCATATGGGCTACTTCCACCATTATCACCGTTTCTGGAATACCCGGGAGAGCCAGCGATCCTGTGGCCGAACTGGGTGGCCATGTTCGAGGGTTACATTGCGGCGCTGGGCCTAAGTAGACTCGACGGAGTACGAAGATGAGCACTTCTGCCCCACCATCTCGGCGTAGAAGGTCGGAAAACTCTCCACATACTGGAAGAAACGGAGTCTTATGTGGATGCTATCAGGCGGCTGGCCGAATATTTTGCCGAACATACGAGGACCACAAAACAGCAGGTAATGAAGTTGCTGGAGCCAAAAAAAGCTAAGCTAGCTAGCTCAGGGAAGCTAGCAGCTCAGTCAGTGACTATGGGGAAGTTAGCCACAAAGCTAAAACGCGCACCTAGCTTTGTGGCAAAATGATCATAGAACTCGCTATGACATCATCAAAGATCATAGCACTCACTATGACATCATCAAAGATCATAGAACTCGCTATGACATCAAAGATCAAAGGCAGTCATCACTCACGATCATAGGACTCGCTATGACATCAAAGATCATAGGACTCGCTATGACATCAAAGATCAAAGGCAGGCATCACTCATGATCATAGGACTCGCTATTTAATAGCGTCTTTGATGTCATAGCGGCTATGACATCAGCGGCTATGACATCAAAGATCATAGGACTCACTATGACATCATCAAAGATCAAAGGCAGTCATCAATCACGATCATAGGACTCGCTATGACGTCATCAAAGATCAAAGGCAGTCATCAATCACGATCATAGGACTCGCTATGACGTCATCAAAGATCAAAGGCAGTCATCACTCACGATCATAGAACTTGCTATGACATCATCAGAGATCAAAGGCAGGCATCACTCATGATCATAGGACTCGCTATGACATCATCAAAGATCATAGGACTCACTATGACACAATCAAAGATCAAAGGCAGGCATCACTGAATGAGTGCTGACGTTCTTGCTTACACCTGCTTTCTACAGGCATGCAGAAATACTTGCTTATACTTTGTTTCAACGGGCATACACGGGTATGAACGGGCATGCACAGGTAGGCACTAGTATATATTAAATAGTAAATAATTTTAATGCAAATATGTTGATATTGTGCTGGAAGAATAATACTTCATATGTGCATGTGTTTTAAATATATTGTTGGATGTGTGTGGTGTGCATGTGAATGTTATGTGTTGTTGGGGATTATTTTACGTGTTTTAGTTTAGAAGCACGGCGGATGTTTTGTTTATAAATGGACTCTTTTCTTTTAAGATTCATTCTAGTTCATTGTTCCTGTTATTTCCCTTAGTGCATGATTCGGGTCCTAAATTGGGGTGGGTCTGGATTGTGTGCATGTGTTTTGCACTTTTGTAAGGGGGAGGGGAATGTTGTGTGGTGTGTGTGTGTGTGTGTGTGTGTGTGCTTGGTCCTTAGGGCTTGCCGTACCCGCCCTGTGTGGTATGATGTCAGGCGGGCTACAGCCAGACTGTATATAGTTGTGTGCGTCCATAATAAAGTTCAGTTTGCTGCATGGCATAAGACCGACTCCGATCATTATTACCGACATAACAGAATGTGGTCACACACACACACACACGGCAAAAAGCTTTAATCTCAACGCTTCCCTAGTGCGCTTCAGGGTCTGGCTTTTGATCAGACCTATTAGGAATGGCAAGCAAACAATCCTGCTTCTTTTTGCCCAATTAATTGAGAATATACTGAATGAATAAGTTACACTCTGAGCATTTCAGTTGTGCTCCACATGACTGATAAGGAAACAATGCAGCCATATAGACTGATTATGCACTGCGGGTGCTTTAGTGACGAGAATGATTAACGAGGGCCCTTGATCCGCAGCCAAATTCACTCCAGTCGTGAGTGGCGGTGCTAACCTCTAACACAGAACACACTGAAGGCCAAGAGGTGTTTTTGTAGTCATCAAAAAAAAAAAAAAAAGGTCATCAGAGTCACATGAAGCTACTTGAGCCAAATGCTATGAGCCACAGCTGAGCTAAATTAGGGTTTAAATGGTAGGAACTAGCACAGAACGCTGTGATCATAGCACTAAGTTCTTCTAATGCTGGAGGGCTTCTATCCCGCCAAGAGCTAAGGCATCACGCTGGCAAAAGAGAAAAGGAGGGCGGCGCGAGGGAGTTCCTGACATGCCATGAAGATCAACTTTTTCTGAATTCCTCAGGAAATTCACCACTTATGCTGCTGGATTTGAAAACTGAAATAGGGCTGACTGATGCTCACACTCAAGTTACCGTCTCAAATTATTCCAAAGAAGGCCTGTATCTTTCAGAATGTCGAACCTCTTGTTCCGCTTGCAGTCTGCTGCCCTCCTGAATAGAATGGGATTCATCCGTGTCTGACAAGCAGCAATCACACCCCCAACATGACACAATCATAGGACTTCCACTTCAGCTTGATCTGCTTTTTGTAATGGGCTTACAGGCTTACAGATCCCTACCACCACCAACGTTAAGATGAAGAAAATGATCCTGCAGCACAACAGAAAGCAGGAAAAAAAGTCTTCTTCCTCCGAGAGACGAGTTTTACACTCACTGGGTGATAAGAAGTGGCTTGTTCAATGTGAATTCCTCCTCCTTGGAGCGGTTAATGTGTAAGAGAGGGGGGAGGCCGGGGCAAGGACAATCACATTTAACCCGCATTTTGGCCAGCTATCCAGTTTCACCTCACTGGTCCTGTGCCTCCGGGTCCCTATTCTCTGACTGGGGGAAATGGTTTGTTATTCACGCAAGTGGCACACATGATTGGGTCTGGAAAGGAAAACTCGTTGACATGATCAAAACAAACACAAATGTGATCACAGAGAGTCTGCGGTGCCTTCACGGCATCTGGAACCCTTCCAGTTCACTCCCAGAATTGCATACAGTGCTGCTGCCAAATATGATGACAATTTACGACGTGACAGATGTTTCAAAACACCTGGAATTCCCAGGCACTTTCAATAGCAAGCCTGAGTCTTTCACCATGACCTTAAGCAATATGCTAATAAGGAATTCATTATGATCAGACTGTAGTTAAGCTGCAAAATTGGCGCAAGCATGCAATAATCATCTGTTTTATTATATAAAGCCAAAAGATGTTTGTTTGGTGGACAGTTTTTCATTTTAGAACAGCTGAAGAAACCTGTTGAGTCAACGGAAAGAGGAGCGTTCCCAGTTCGGCTTACAACTTCATCATCACTTTTATTACCAGAGTTAACGCGATAGAAGATAGTTAACGCGGACTAGCTTGTGAAATCAAGGACGTCTGCCAGTCCTGACACAACTCAAGAGGCGCTTTATAACCCCGAACTTTCCTCTTAGCAACAAAGAAAGAGCCGTGCGTGCTGGACAAACGGGTCCGACACACACACACACAGCTGTCCCGTCCCGAGCCACTGGGCCGTGGACGAAACAAAGAGGAGACTGATGCACTGCGAATTTATTTCCCCCCCCCCCCATTTATAACCATTATTTTCCTTACCAAAACGATGGCAAATCTCTCCTCCAGCTCGCTGGTCTCCGGCATGGGGAGTTTCAGGGGCATATTGTGCCCCCTGAAATCAGCGTGATGCTCCATGCTGCCTGCGTTCCCCATGTTCGTCCTCCTTTGACCAGCGACGAGAAGCAACTTTTCCGAGAAAGAGTTAAAAACTCGAAGAGTGGGGCAAACCGATATCCGCTCGTCCCCTGGCTCTCTCAGTCGGCTGGCTTTATCCAGGTCACTTCTTCTTCTTCTCCTCCTCCTCCTTCTTCTTCCTCTTCAACATAAAACACATGTGAGGGAAGTAGCATAATGATCCTGATGAGACATAATTGTCACGGCAGAAGAAACCTGGAATGGGAAGTCGCTCTCTCTTCTTCTGCTCATGTTATCCGTATCTTGCACAATTTCGGCTCCACTCCCAGCCGATGCTCATGACTAGGCGCATGATTCACGGTTAGTCCGATCCTGTCAGATAGTGGTGAGTGAGCTTTCCTAACCCCCCTACCGCTGACCAGCTAGTTAAATATATCAGGAGGAGGGGGGGGGGGGTCACACCACTGAACTGTTTTGCACCCACTACCACACACTCATCCCCTCTACAATGAGCTCTTTCAGCGACAATCCTCCCACTTCTTCTTCTTCTCGGGGCGTAGCTCCCAAAGCCGTAGCCAAGGAGATATTGTGTCGATGTTGCATTGTGGTACTTTGAGTCCTTTCTAGGAGGCAACAACTTCTGTCCATGACGCCCCCCCCCCCCCCACACACACACACACACACATTCATCTTCTTCGCTTAGATTTGATTGGGGGTTGGCAACCAGCTCAAAGGTGCATTACCGCCACTGACTTGATTATGTTTTCCTCACAGCCCTGTGACGTTTTCCTCACAGCTTTGTGACGTTAAACTCATCGATTTGTGACGCTTTCCTTTAGCTAATGAAAGACAGATAATGGAAAATTAAGTTCGAGGGGCCGTTAGGGAATGGGATTTAACTGGGATTCTGGGAACAGATGGAGATGGAGAGGCAATAAGAATCACGAGAAAGGCTCTTTTCTCTTTTTTAAATGAATGAATCTTTATTTCGGATAGATTAAAAGTAAAGATTAAAAAAGAAACAGAATAATATAACAAAGGGGAAAAAAAATCCAACAAGGACAAATTAGACAATAACTCCTCTGATTATAGTTACATCCAAGAATTCAAAAGAAAAAACAAGAGCGATTACAATTCAGAACAAAGCTGCACGGTGGCGCAGTGGTTTAGCACTGTGGCAGCACAGTTTTACCCTCGGCCGGGGGATCGCGGGGATCATGAGATCGTGGGTTCGATCCCAGCCCCCGACCAACAGTGAGCTGTGTGGAGTTTGCATGTTCTCCCCGTGTTGCGTGGGTTTACTCCGGGATTTCTCCGGTTTCCTCCCGCATACCAAAAACATGTAGGTTTAGGGCGCTCGCGCACGCAGCGACCGGCAGCCGGTGGCTTGTCACCAGACTGCAAACCAAATCTACCTACGGGTACAAATAAGTAACAAAAAAAAGCTAAGACAAAACGTGACCAAAAAAACTAAGCAACAACACAACACAGACTGAATGTGATAATCCTTATGTGATTTTACATGTCATCTTGTATATACGTTTGGAGTATTTCTTCCTTTAGTTTTTGTTTAAATTGTCCAAGCGTTGTACATGATTTTAATTCAGGTCCAAAATCGTTCCATAGTCTGACTCCTTGCACTGAAACACAGTGTTGCTTGGTGGTAGTTCTCACTGAAGGTTTTTGAAATATACATGTTCCTCTGAAATGATATTGTTTCTCCTGTGGAGCACGTGAAATGAAGAGGCTGAATTTATTTCTCAATTCAGGTTTATTGAACATCTCACATCTCCAACGTCCTCTCAAACAGAAAAGAGGACCAACTTCTCAAATCCCCCCATTTTATACCCGAGACATCAAAGTACAGAATCACATAGTCATTCAACCCCCCATAGACAATACGTCTCCCCCAGGTCTCTTCTTCCTCCACCTAACCCCTGGAGGTCAGGAAGTCTTTTCAGAGTCATTTCTAAAGGCACCTCCACCTCCTACTGTTATCCCCAGGAGGTCCAGACTTATTGTTCCTTCTAAGACATGAGGTACCACAATATACTGCACTGTGTGTGTTTATATACTTGCATATTTATTCCACCTAGCTGCAATGCTCCGTACTGTGGGTGTTTATATATTTACATATTTATTCCATCTAGCTACAATGCTCTGCACTGTGTGTTCATATATTCATATATTTATTCCATCCAGCTACAATGCTCTGCACTGTGTGTCTGTGTGTGTGTGTATATATATATATTTTATAGTAATACGTACATATGTTTATTAGCTGCTCTTGCTTGCTTGTTTTTTTTCTTGCCTTCTGATTGTTGCTCTGAGTGTTGCTATCCCTGTGCTGTTGCAATCCTGGAATTTCCCCGTTGTGGGACTAATAAAGGCTTATCTTATCTTATCTTATCTTATACATATGCAGTCTAAGCATCTCAAATATGTGTGCCACACTTCCTTATTTGGAATAGCTTTTGGATATTTGTGGCCAGTGATAGATTCTTCACTTTAAACATTATTACTGCAGTTTTAAAGTCAACCAGATCTTTCAACTTGAGAGCTTTTAATTTAAGAAAAAGTGGGTTTGTTGGTTCCCTGTAAGCAGCTTTGTTTATTATTCTAATAGCTCTCTTCTGAAGCATAAAGACTGGATATATGTTTGTTTTATATGTATTTCCCCATACTTCAGTACAATATGTCATGTATGGGAGTATTAATGAATGATACAAAGTATATAATGTGGGTTGATTCAGCAAATATTTCACTCTGTGTAGTATTGCAATTGATTTAGATATTTTACCTTTAAAATAATTAATATGTGACTTCCAACACAGTTTATTATCAATTATTACTCCAAGAAATTTAGTTTCAGATACCATTTCAATCTCTACACCATTTACACTTTTAGATACTAAGTTGTGATGGTTGTTAAAAACTATAAATTTTGTCTTACTTAAATTGAGCGTTAATTTGTTTGAATCAAACCACAGTTTAAGCTTTCCTAATTCCTTTCTGAGTGTATCCAAAAGTTGTTCCAAATTGCTTCCCCTGAATAATAGATTAGTGTCATCGGCAAACAACATTAAATCCATTTTTTCCGAGACTTTACATATATCATTTATATACATATTGAATAGCAATGGCCCCAAAACTGAACCCTGTGGGACTCCACAAGTAACCTTCAGTAACTGTGAGTTTTTGTTACCAACACATACATACTGATATCTATTCTTTAAGTAACTACTTAACCAGGACAGTGCTACCCCCCTAATACCACAATTTTGTAGTTTCTTTAATAATAAATTATGATCCACTGTGTAGGGAGTTAGAAATGAAGAAGCGATGTGACTTTATAAATCAAAGTTTAATATCAGCTTCACCTCCCTAACATGTCTCATCTCGGTGCAGAAGCAGAATAAGAGGTCGAGCGCAGTCAGACCTTCATACTTATACCCACACTCAACAAAAGACATTGCATACCAAAGCTGACATCCTGCATTAACATAATCCCCCCTCCATTGTCCTCCGTCTCCTCCACCTGACCCTGGGTGGTCAGGGAGATCGATCCGGTCTCCACCACTGCGACTCTGTCTGCTCTTTGATCCTCGCTGGCGGTTGAGACCTCTTGTCCTGTTCATAGGCGTGAGGTCATTCCACATATGTAATCACTAAACATTCTAATATGTCTATACATATGTAGGTATGGAATATATGATTAATATAAGCCACACACTGTATCAATTGCTTTTTTAAGATCCAGGAATACCCCAACTGAATACTCTTTATTTTCAATGGCAGTTGATATTTTTTCTATAAATTCCATTAGTGCAAATGCAGTTGTCCTCTTGCGTCTGAACCCATATTGCTGCTCACACAATAAATTATTCTTCATTATGAAGTTGTCAATTCTCTCACAGAATATTTTTCAAGTATCTTGGAAAATTGCGGCAATAGTGAAATTGGTCTATAGTTTGAAAGTTCCCCTCTGTCACCCGTCTTGTATATCAGAATTACTTTAGCTATTTTCATTGCATTGGGAAATATACCTGTTTGGAGAGACAAGTTACAAATATACGTCAGTGGCTTCACTAAGCATTCAACAATAGTTTTGACTAAGAGCATGTCAATACCATCACAGTCCGTAGATGTTTTACTTTTAAACGATTTAACAGCTCTTTACCCTCTCGAGAATTCTTGAGGGTTCGTGGGAGTTTGCCCAACCAGTTCACATGTGTTTTGTGGACTTGGAGAAGGCATTTGACCGCGTCCCTCGTGGATTTTTGTGGGGGGTGCTTCGGGAGTATGGGGTATCGGGCTTGTTGTTACGAGCTATTCGGTCTCTGTACGACCATTGTGAGAGTTTAGTTCGTATTGCCAACACTCGGTCGGAGTCATTCCCAGTGAGAGTTGGACTCCGCCAGGGCTGCCCTTTGTCACCGGTCCTGTTCATAATTTTTATGGACAGGATTTCTAGGCGCAGCCAGGGAATGGAGGGTGTCATGCTTGGTGACCACAGGATCTCATCTCTGTTGTTTGCAGATGATGTTGTCCTGTTGGCTTCATCCAGCAATGACCTACAGCTCTTGCTGGGACGGTTTGCCGCTGAGTGTGAAGCGGCTGGGATGAGAATCAGCACCTCCAAGTCCGAGTCCATGGTCCTCAGCCGGAAAAAGGTGGATTGTCCTCTCCGGGTTGGGGACAGGCTCCTGCCCCAAGTGGAGGAGTTTAAGTATCTTGGGGTCTTGTTCACGAGTGAGGGGAAAATGGAGCGAGAGATCGACAGACGGATTGGAGCAGCATCTGCAGTGATGCGGACGTTGTACCGGTCTGTTGTGGTGAAGAGGGAGCTTAGTTCTAAGGCAAAGCTGTCGATTTACCAGTCAATCTACGTTCCTACTCTCACCTATGGTCACGAGCTTTGGGTAATGACCGAAAGAACGAGATCGCGGATACAAGCGGCTGAAATGAGCTTTCTCCGTAGGATTGCTGGACTCACCCTCAGAGATAGGGTGAGGAGCTCAGTCATCCGGGAGAGGCTCAGAGTAGAACCGCTGCTCCTCCACATTGAAAGGAGTCAGTTGAGGTGGTATGGGCATCTGATTAGGATGCCTCCTGGACGTCTCCCACTTGAGGTGTTTCAGGCACGTCCCACTGGGAGGAGACCCCGGGGCAGACCCAGGACTCGGTGGAGAGACTATGTCTCCCAGCTAGTCTGGGAACGCCTTGGTATCCCCTCTGAAGAGCTGGAGCAGGTGGCTGGGGAGAGGGAAGTCTGGGCTTCTCTGCTTGAACTGCTGCCTCCGCGACCCGGACCTCCGGAAAAGCGGTAGAAGATGGATGGATGGATGGATGGATGGATGGACGATTTAACAATTTCAATGACCTCTCTCTCATCTGTGTTCTTTATGAAAATGGAGTCTATTATAGCAGTGTTATTGCTTATTGTATCAGCTGTAGGCGCCGTAATGGGTATTTCTCAAGCCAAATTAGGACCAATGTTAACAAAAAAGTTATTAAATTCATCTGCAGGTGAAACTGCATTCACACTCTGAGTCATTGTATTATTTTTTGAAAAATTGGTTGGGTAGCTTGTATTTCTGTTTTTATTTCCAAGAATATTGTTAAGTATTGTCCATGTGTGGTATATATCACTCATATATTCCATACCTACATTTGTTAGAGCATGTGGAAATGTTTGGGACAGAATATACAAAGGAACTTCACACCTCTGAAAGGACAAAGGAATCTCACCGCCGTGTGAAGACCCATGACGTCACAGGACGCAGCGGCAACAGACTTGACACCTTCACCCCCTAAGGCGAGGAGAGGTTTTCCCATCACCTCCCAAGACGAAGGGAGGAGTTAACAGGACTAATGGGGGATTTAGATAACGGGGGATTTCAGCTTGTGTTTTGCATGTCTTTGATGTGTGCCTGTATTTAACCAGCGAGTTGGGCAGAATTCTTCCTCTTTGCCTTCTGCCAAGCTCTGCACCAGAGGAGACAAGATAGAAGAGTTGTTCATTAAAGACCCTGCTTTTGTGATACAAAACCGCCTCGTTATTTCCAGCTCTTCTACACATGTATTTTTAACATTGTCTCTGTTTTTCTCCAGTTCTTTACTGTAATAGTCTCTTTTACTACATCTCATTATATATGTTAATTTATTTTTGTATGTTTTATACCGCTGCTCTGCTTCTTTTGTCCTTTTCTTTAGAAATAACACAGGATTAAGTCATAGAATTTAAGGGTCGGGTTCAGATGACATAATGTTACACATTCTTGTACAGTAGGTGGTGGGATGCACCTTTCAGTTGCTTGCTATCCGGCAGTAACCGAGAGAAGAAGAAGAAGAAGAAGAAGATTTTCCTTTAGCTTTATGATGTTTTCCTCATAGCTTTGTGACCTTCTTCTTCTTCTTCTTTTAGATTTGATTGGTGGTCGGCAACCAGCTTACAGGTGCATTACCACCACGTACTTCACTCTGTATCACCACTGTATATCTTTGTATCAGGAGTTCTTATAAGGAGCTCTGAACAACTCCCTATGTGTGAAAAAAATATCCGTCCTTGGACTGTGTCCTCGGCGGCGTCAATAGCCGTGCCAGCCAATCAGAGTGGATCACACAGGTTTAAACAGCACTTTATTCACCATGGGGAAAAGTGAAAGTGACAAATGTAGAGAATGTGAAGTAAAAGAAAATGCTGAGCACATCTTGTTACACTGTCACAAATATGGAAATGAAAGACAGATAATGGAAAATGAAGTTTGAGAGGCCGGTAGGGAATGGGATTTAACTGGCATTCTGGGAACAGATGGAGATGGAGAGGCACCAAGAATCACAAGAAGGGCTCTTTTCTCTTTTTTTAAAATAACACAGGATTAAGTCATAGAATTTAGGGGTTGGACTCAGATGACATAATGTTACACACTCTTGTACAGTTGGTGGCAGTATGCATCTTTCATTTGTTTGCTATCTGCCAGTAACTGAGAGAAGAAGAAGAAGAAGCAGCAGCAGCAGCAGCAGCAGCAGCAGAAGAAGAAGAAGAGAGATGAGTTCAAATATCTAGGATTGTGGTTTGATAGCACACACACACATGGAGAGTTCATGTTGAAAATCTGGAGACAAAGTGCAAAAAAGTCATTACTCTCATAGAAGCTGTAGCTGGACACGAATGGGGTGCAGATAAACAGGCTAAATTAACTGACATTTACAGAGCACTAATGAGACTGACAATAGACTATGGATGCATGATTTATGGAGCAGCAGCAAAGACGACTGGAAAAAATAGACAGAATGCAGCATAGAGCGCTTCACCTGTGCATTGGAGTTGTCAAAACAACACCAAACAATGCAGTTTTAATTGAAGCAGGAGAAATGCCAATGGATTTGAGAAGAGATAAACTCGGATTATCATACTGGGTCAAGCTGAAAGGAAGTGAGGAAGTGAATATTTCAGAAACAACACTACAAGACTGCTGGGAATATTCTAACTTCCAGGGACACGTGGGTGGACAATTGAAAGAAAAGCCAGAATGTATGGACTAGACACTATTGATATAGCTAACACCACTCCAGTGAGTAATGTTCCCCTTTGGCTGTTTCTGGGAAAAGAAGTAGACAGTCTGCTAATGAGGAAAAAGGATTGGCATATGAGTGAAGCTGGTGTTAAAACAAGCATTTACCTCAGGAACAATTACTATAACTACTTACAGCTCTATACTGATGGTTCAAAGAACAAAGAGGGCTCTGCTGGAGTTGGAGTATACATTCCAGAGTTAAAAGTGACCATCTCAAAAACACTCTCCAACAATACATCCGTGTTTACAGCAGAGTTGGTGGCAATAATTATTGGTTTGCAGTGGGTGGAGGAGGTCAGACCGGACCGGGTGGTGGTGTGCACAGATTCACTTGCAGCTTTAAAAACCATACAGACACTAAAATCTACAAGAGAAGACTTGGTGATTGAGCTATATCACAGTTTATTTAGGGTACACAGGGGTGGTGGAGAAATTCAGTTTTGTTGGGTTTCTGCACATGAAGGGTTGAAAGGGAATGACTGTGCATGTAGAAGAGCTTGGAAGAACGAGGCGGTGTGATATATAAACCAAAGTTTATTATCAGCTCCTCTAACAAGTCTCATCTAAGTGCAGAAGCAGAAGCAAGAAAAGAGACCGAATACCTCCGGCTCTGTGAACTTATACTTACACATAACAAAAGACATGCATATCAAAGGCTGACATCCCTCATTATCTTAATCCCCCCATTGTCTTAGTACTCCCCCTCTTCGCTCTGGGGGGTGAGGGTAGCTCCTCCGGTCTCCACCGCAGTGTCTGGGAAACTCTTTGATCTTCACTGGCGGTTGAGATCCCTTTGTCCTGTTCTGAGGTGTGAAGTCGCCATATGTAATCACCAAACATTCTCACATGCTTCAACATATGTAGGTTATGGAATATATGATAAATATAGACCACAGTGCAGACAAATTAGCAAAAAGTGCACTTGGGAAAGAAATAACTATACCATTGTCTCTTGGAAAAGGTGAAGGGAAAGCAGTAATCAAGAAAAAAGGAATTGAGCTATGGCAAAAAAGATGGGATGATCATAAAGGTAGATTGTATTACAAAATACAAAAATCTATTGCACTAAAGAATTATAAAATAACAAACAGGAGAGAAGACATCATTATGGCAAGACTCAGACCGGATCATACAGGTTTAAACGGCACTTTATTCATCATGAGGAAAAGCGAAAGTGACAAATGTAGAGAATGTGGAGTAAAAGAAAATGTCGAGCACACCTTATTACACTGTCACAAGTATGGAAATGAAAAAGAGAGAATGAAAAATGAAGTTCGAGAGGCCGGTAGGGAATGGGATTTAACTGGCATTCTGGGAACAAATGGAGATGGAGAGGCACTAACAATCACGAGAAGGGCTCTTTTCCCTTTTTTAAATAACACAGGATTAAGTCATAGAATTTAGGAGTCGGGCTCAGATGACATAATGTTACACACTCTTGTACAGTAGGTGGTGGTATGCACCTTTCAGTTGTTTGCTATCCACCAGTAACCGAGAGAAGGAGAAGTTCACGTCATAACAGTCAACAGCATTCCAGATTTTGTTGTTGTCACCCACGTCACTGTTTATATTATGGAAGTCAGGTTATTTCGCACCTCAGACAGAGACAATGAATACACATGGGAGAACAATGCCCAAGAGGGTGAGAGGGGGTTGAATGAAGTGTAGTGTAAATATCATGCTGTGTATGAGGAAGTGCCTTGAAGCTTGTGAAGGTGACTTGATATATAGAGAGGAGTGCTTGCTGTAACCAGTCATTCTGTTCTATGCTTGTGAGATGTGAGTGTGTAATAAATCGTCTGACATGAAGCTGCCTCTTCATTTACACACTCCACAATATCACTCTTTCTTCTTCGTCTTCTAGATCCGATTGCCGGCTGGCAACCAGCCCACAGGTGCACCATCACCACCCACCGGGTTGGAGTGTGGACAAGAGAATGGCAGGAAAAAAAACAAAACTAAATTCTTTTAATTAATCCAGTTGCACTTAAATATCTAAATAGACCTACATATAGCTTAGAGCTTAGACGGATTAGTAACAGTAAAACGCCTTTGCCCTGTACTTTGGAAGGCATTTCAGGTACAGAAAATATTGTGGATCTTTGGCGGCAACACTTTTACTCATTATTTAATTCAACTAAGGATGAAACTTACAAGGTAGAGAAAGTAGAAAGGGACGATTCGCTCCTGATTGACACTCATGCAGTGATCAAAGCCATTAGAGAGCTATCAGACAACAAAGCGAGTGGTTTAGACTGTATTTCTGCTGAGCATCTTAAATACGCTAGCTCAAGAATTGCTCCTCTTCTTGCAATCTGTTTCACCAGCTTCATGATCCATGGGATGTTACCAGAATCATTATTGTCTGTTGTGTTGGTACCAGTCATTAAAGATAAAGCTGGCAAGCTGTGTAGCCTGGATAATTACAGACCCATAGCTTTAGCCAATATAATATCTAAAGTACTGGAAAAAATCATGTTTGAAAAATTAAATGTATTCATCAAATCTACTGATCATCAATTTGGATTCAAACCCCATCATGGAACAGATCTGTGCATATATGCCTTAAAAGAAATTATAAATAAGTACAGAAATCAAAATTCTTCAGTTTTTCTGTGCTTTATTGACACCTCCAAGGCGTTTGATCGTGTTAATCACAGGATACTGTTTAGGAAAATGATTGACAGGGGGGTGCCCAAGTACTTAGTACGTATCCTGATTTACTGGTACGCACATCAGAAGATGCTGGTGAAATGGGGGAAGAGTCATTCATCACCATTTGGTGTGAGCAGTGGTGTCAGACAGGGCAGTATATTGTCCCCTATTCTATTTAATCTTTACATGGATGAGTTGTCAAAGCAACTGAATGCCTGTAAAACTGGGTGTTTAATAGGGAATAAGTTAGTGAATCATTTTATGTATGCTGATGATCTAGTTATTCTCAGCCCAAGTAGTGCTGGTCTTCAGGAGTTATTAAGAGTGTGTAGTGCTTATGGAGAGGAAAATGACATAAAATATAATACAAATAAGAGTTGTGTGCTGATCTGCCGCACTAAAGAAGATTTGTTAATGAAATTCCCTGTCTTTGAATTGGCAGACAGGGAATTAATTGTCAGGGATAAAATTAAATATCTGGGACATGTTATTAATGATAGAATGACTGATGATGATGATATTTTCAGACAACGCTGCAAAATCTACATGCAAGCAAATATTCTTGCACGCAGATTTGGTTTTTGTTCAGATGAGGTGAAACTGGTTCTTTTTAAAACCTATTGTACACCTTTATACACTGCTCATTTATGGATAAATTATAGGAAACTAAGTATGCAGAAATTACAGGTTGCCTACAATGATGCCTTAAGAATTTTACTTAAAAAGCCTCGATGGTGCAGTGCTTCCGAGTTATTTGTCTCATCACGTGTAAATACTCTGCATGCAGTAATAAGGAATTTTATGTATAAATTCATCTGTCGGCTTGATGTATCTAGAAATGAAATCATTCAAGTCATGTCTAGCATTAAGCTCAGTTCTATTCGCTGTCAGTCACAGTTTAGAAGGCACTGGTACAGTAGTCTTTTTAAGTCTTTTTAAAGTCTGTACTGTCTTTGTACTTCTTTAAGCAGTTATGTCTTAGTGTTTCTTGTAACTTTTTGATTGTTTCAACTGTCTTGTTTTTTACTTTACTTGTTTACTTTTCTCTTGATGGACCTTGAGTCTGGAATAAAGTCTTTGATTGATTGATTGATTGATTGATTGATATATTTCTTTGACTGAGGTTCCTAACATGTTTTCCAAACCAAAACTTAAATTTGCCCTTTCCATTACTGCAGTCAGACATTTCCTTTGTTCCTGGTATCCCTGACATTCCAACAAAACATGCTGAACTGTTTCTAGAGAACCACAATGTGCACAGCTGCCAGTTGGGTGTTTACCTCTTCTATGTGGCGTCTGGTTCAAAGTAATATGTCCTATTCTTAATCAGGCGATGAGTATCTCCCCTTTCCTGTTTCTGCCAACTCCCAATCCAGAGTCCACTCACTTTTGAATGTCATAAAGATATCTTCCTGTATCTATTGAGTCCCAATATTCTTGACACTTTTCCACTATATACTTTTTAACTATTGATTTGCCTTCTGCCTTACTGAATGAGATCTGCAGATCCACTGCCTTGAATTTCAATGATTGTTTTGCTAATAAGCCCACATCCTCATCACCCTCTATTCCAACATGGGCTGGAACCCAAAGAAAGTTTACTGACTGTCCTTTGCTGTAGAGGTTGTAAATTAAGGAGTGGATTTCTACAGTTAGGTCCTGTCTACACGACTGCAGTGACTGATTTGAATATAAGTTTCATTTGGGAAAACGTCACAAAGCTATGAGGAAAACGTCACAAAGTTATGAGGAAAAACAGACAGACAGATGGGGTTTTTTGAGCGAGGGGAATTGTTCAGAACTCCTTGTACAGCTCCTGACCAGAAAGACTGATGATGTGGAGTGAGGTACTTGGCAGTAATGCACCTGTAGGCTGGATGCCGGCAGCCGATCAGGTCTAGAAGAAGAAGAAGTTTCATTTGGGATGCTAATTTATTATCAAGATTATTGAGTTGAGTAGAATGTAATCTCTGCTGTTAAAAGAGCACATTTTTGGCCAACAGAAATGCGCTTTATAAACATATTTGCATTTTAAAGGGGCCATATGGCCATAGCTCACACGTATACTGTTAAAATATAAAGGTGTGGAGATGTGTTGAAGGACGAGACTGAGTTATATTCCTCAGGTTCAGCTTTATTCACAATCACATACTCCAACATTCCAAAGCAGAAAAAAGAGGATGAATCTTCTCACATCTGTCCTTTTATACCCAGGACATCAAACCTACAGTCACATGGTGTTTAATTAAACATACAGTCACATGGTACTTAATCCCAGTCACAATTTAACTTCCCCCGATCTTAACTCCATCCACCCCCTAGTCTCTGGTGGTTAGGAAATCGCTCAAGGCCATCTCCTTGAAACAAAAGGCCAAATCTCACACCCTCCTGTTACCTCTAGGAGGCTCAGTCCCTTTGTTCCCCTGAGACATGAAGCACACAATAAACATACAGTAATATATCTGTGGAGCATATGAAACCAACATATGTGCCCCCCAAAGGGTTCATTAAATGAAAAAATGGTGTGGTTGTAGGTTTTAACGGTCTGAAATGAGTCTACTGGTCACCTAATTATCAAAAAAATGTTCAAAACAGTCTGTTGAGGCGGATGATAAAAAATAATAAGCGATGTTGAAGGTTTTAAGGAGAGTTTATTATCATACCGCCGTCACGGGCTCCGCTCCCGGCGCCGTGCATGCGCGCCGGGAGCGAGCCCAAGCGGCTCTCAGAGAAGGAGGACACAATGTCTGTGTCCAGCAGCAGCAGTTGCAGAAGTGGGAATGAGAGGGTGTGTTACAGAACCTGTGCAGTATTTATACCAAACTCAAACAATACATCAAAGCAGATTCACAGCAGTTGGTCTGATCAAAGGGACTGCAGAACAGGCATGAGACATTTGCATTTGTAAGACCTACATAACAATAGGCAGATGCAGCCTCTGCTCCGGCTTGCAGGACAAAGAGGTTACAAGGCACATCTACATATTGAACTGTCTCTAGGTCACAGTAAGGACAGGACGCATGAACCCTATACATGAATGGCACATTACATCACAATACATGCATGGCACATTGCATCACAATACATGCATGGCACATTGCATCACAATACATGAGTGGCACATTGCATCACAATACATGCATGGTACATTGCATCACAATACATGAATGGCACATTACATCTCAGTAGTGCAGCGGAAAAAACCAAGGAGTGCGAGCTGACTGTCTCTGTGTTCTGTCTCTGTGTTGTGGGGGTTGAATTCAACCCGCTACACTGCTCCCCCCAGAGGGCACGGTAGGGGACCGTGACCTCGATGTTGCAGTTTGGGCAGCGAGCAGGGAAAAGCTCTGTGCAGGAGGAGGGGGAGGGGGGGTAGTACATGCTGACCGGGCGCGGGAAAATCGTTCAAGTCGCGCCAAAAGTGTTTGCTGCTCCGCGATGTCCCGTCTGAACATGCGGAGATCAGAAGAAAAAAATTTGTCTCTGACTCCTCCCGTGGCCATGAAGAAAAGCAGGAGCGGCTGTAAGAAAAAAAAGAAACAAAAGCAGAGGGACTGGCGTGTTGGCTTTAGGTGCAGGAGCAACCCCAAAGCCCCCCGAGAACAGCTGACGGCTGAATTCCCCTTGTGTGCCGTGGCTAAGACCATAAAATCCAGTGAACAAGCTGCAGGCCTCAGGTGTACAAGCAAGCCTGAAGGGCCAGTGTGCGGCAGAAGGAAGGCGGTCGGTGAAGCCATTATTGCCCCGTGCGTGGTGTGCCGTCCTTGTAACTCCCCGGTGTGCGCGTGGGGGTTCCGTGCTTGGGTGGGCCGCTGGAGTGGCGAGTCAGGGTGCAGAATCTTGGCGGAGATCGGCGCAGACGGCGCCAATAAAATCCAGGTTGAGCTGTGGCTGCAGATTGGCCATGGTGCGTTGGAGCGGTGAGAGGAAATAGACGATCTTTTGTCCCTCAGACTCGTGCAGATGCGTTGGAGTGGTGGGAGGGAATAGACGATCTTTGTTCCTCAGGCTCGGGTAGATGAGAAGGCTCGCTGAGCGGGAGGAGTAGCGGTGAGAGGGAGGAGTAGCGGTGAGAGGGGGAAAACGTTCTGTGCCCCTCGGCTGGTCCAGCGTGGACGTCCCGATCTCAGGCGAGGGTTGCGCCATGACGTTTTCTGCAGTTTTCCCGGTCGTGGGTGATGTCCGGAGAACGGCTCGCCTGTGTTGGCTCCACGTCGAGGTCTCCCTGAAGCCGAAGGGAGAGCGGCTCATTTGCGTCAGGCTGCTGTGTTCGCTGGCAGCGTGGTTTTTTCAGCGTCGGTTCGCCAGCGTGGCCGTCCAAATCAGAAGGCTGCGTCGCACAAAGCGTGTGCGTCTTCAAGGGGTCACCAGTGAGGCGGAGCAGAGGCTGCATCTGCCTATTGTTATGTAGGTCTTACAAATGCAAATGTCTCATGCCTGTTCTGCAGTCCCTTTGATCAGACCAACTGCTGTGAATTTGCTTTGATGTATTGTTTGAGTTTGGTATAAATACTGCACAGGTTCTGTAACACACCCTCTCATTCCCACTTCTGCAACTGCTGCTGCTGGACACAGACATTGTGTCCTCCTTCTCTGAGAGCCGCTTGGGCTCGCTCCCGGCGCGCATGCACGGCGCCGGGAGCGGAGCCCGTGACGGCGGTATGATAATAAACTCTCCTTAAAACCTTCAACATCGCTTCAGCAGCAGCAGTTGCAGAAGTGGGAATGAGAGGGTGTGTTACAGAACCTGTGCAGTATTTATACCAAACTCAAACAAAACATCAAAGCAGATTCACAGCAGTTGGTCTGATCAAAGGGACTGCAGAACAGGCATGAGACATTTGCATTTGTAAGACCTACATAACAATAGGCAGATGCAGCCTCTGCTCCGGCTTGCAGGACAAAGAGGTTACAAGGCACATCTACATATTGAACTGTCTCTAGGTCACAGTAAGGACAGGACGCATGAACCCTATACATGAATGGCACATTACATCACAATACATGCATGGCACATTGCATCACAATACATGTGTGGCACATTGCATCACTACATGCGTGGCACATTGCATCACAATACATGAATGGCACATTACATCTCAGTAGTGCAGCGGAAAAAACCAAGGAGTGCGAGCTGACTGTCTCTGTGTTCTGTCTCTGTGTTGTGGGGGTTGAATTCAACCCGCTACACTGTTCTCTTAAAAAAAACACACACAACCTGTTATGTCGGAATAACATGAGACCGGAGCCATATTCAACTGAGCACTGAACTGGTTTTATTATAGCAACAACTCAATATATTCTCTAACCGCCTGACGTCATTACCCCCAACCCCCTCAGCCAGGCTACAGCAAGCCATCCATCTTCTTCTGCTTAATCCTTTTCAGGTTGCGGGGGGGCTGGAGCCTATCCCAGCATCTTTGGGCGAGAGGCAGGGTACACCCTGGACATATCGCCAGTCCATCACAGGGCCAACACAGAGAGACAGACAACCATTCACTCTCACGTTCATACCTAAGGACAATTTAGAATCCCCAGTTTGATGCCAATTATCCTAACTTGCATGTTTTTGGCATGCCCCAAGAGTCAAATCCCCACACAACCCAACCCACGGCTGTCCTTGAGACCCGCCCACTGCTCTATTATTGGCCCACCTAGCTGTCTGTCATGTAGATAGAAGTGGTGCTAAAGGTAGCCTATTAGCCCCTGAGCGATTAGCCCCCAAGCTAGCACTGGTAACAGGAAGCTTGAACCAAGCACAGCTCATGTTGTTATTTTCTTCAAATCTTAGTCACCCTAATAACCATCCCTGGTTCCATCTGGTTCACCAGTCCGTGTTCCACAATGTGCCTCGCATCACTCCAGCCCATCTCCCGGTGGTTTCGCCATGGTTCTGTGGCAGGTCACCAGCACTGGCGTGCCAGTTGCAGGGAGCTGGCTGTGAGAGCCAACAGCTCCAGGTAGCAGCCCTGGGTTACGGCAACTGTCTGCGCCACAACCTGGGCTGCTGCCTGGAGCTGCTGGCCCTCACGGCCAGCTCCCCCACCATCCTCCGGGGCTCCGCACAGCTCTGCTCTACTCTTGTGGGCAGTTTGGGAGAGCCACTTCATGGCGGGGCATCCCCCCCGGCTGGCTCTGGGAGAGGAGTGGAGTACCACGGAGCGAGACATTGCCCTTTGAGATCCCGTGGCTTGGCGGCTCGGCTTGGCCAGCGTCCACGTTGCAGCAATCGGTGGGTCGCCCGGCACACGTTGCTGGCGATTTGTTGTAGCGTCTCGACAGGATTGTTGAGGGGTTGGCCAGTGTGACGTGAGATGCACAAACCACTGTGGATCGGTGAACCCGTGCTGCTCATCCAAGCTAGAAGGAGGCTAGAAGCTAGTCAACTAACTGACAGTAAGAGGAAGGGCGGAGTTAAATAGTTTCTTAAAGTGATAGGGTTTAAATCAGAGTGTTTCAAGAATGTCAGTAAAAATAAAAAAATAAAAATTTTTTTGCTTCAATCCACCTTATTCCTAGCCCCCATGATGCCTTGCGTGAATTATGGGTGCAACTTCCGGTACTATTTTAGAGAGTGGGGTTGTCACAGAAACGGGACACTTTTCCTTGTTAAAAAACAATGACTTCGGCATCAAAAATGTGGGAACACGGCTTTTTGCACCTCAAAAAGAGTAATATAATCATACCACTTCCCAAGACTATCGAGGGATGAGAAGATGACCTTAAAAAGTGGCCTGGCAGACAGTAGCTCTGTTAGTTTAGCTCTGCTGATAAAATTCTTATTCTTATCCTCTTCAGTCTTCGTAGGTGTTATGTCCACAAACCTGGAACAGAAGGAGACAGAGGAGGAGGTTGCACTGGAACTGAGCTTTATGAATAAAGTTATGTACAATACATAATATATGGCTCTGTGTGGAGTCGCCCGGGCAAGAGAGAGCCCGAATGGCAGACACCCCTTTATTATAGGGCAGTGTGATGACGTAACCAGAAGGCGGCGTCATCACACTGCACTTCATAATAAACCCCCCATTACATCCCCCCCTTATAAAATAGAAAAACATGCCTAATTACAAACCAACCAAAATTTGGAAACACAAACCCTGTGGGGAGCATGAAATGAACACACTGAATGGTTTCATAATTCAGGTTTTATTCTTGAAGTCACATCCCCATCAAATCTCTCAGTAGAAATAAGAGGCTGAACACAGTCAGTACCTCTCTATTTATACAAGTGACAACAAAGGCTTCATCACACATCCCTGTTACATCCCCCTCTTGTCTCTAAACCCCCCTCCCGGTCTCTCAGTCTCCCGACTGGCCTCAGGGGGTCAGGAAGTCCTCTCCGGCCCCTGCCGCCGTGCCTCCACGTCCAGGTGTTCTCCGCAGGCGGTCTAGGTCCATTGTCTTCTTCTCAGGCGTGAGGTCAGCACATATGTAATCTCAACTTCGTCTTGGGCTTACACAATATGCAGGTACGAATATATAAGCCACAACCCCACATAAACACACTAAAACAAACACAAACACAAAATCATGAAGAGCACTAAAAAAACAAAACTAAGTTAGGGCCGGTGGGTAGACTGCCACATGGCCTACACAGCGAAGTGGTTTATTCTGCCACTTTAAATTTAGAACAGTCGTGCTCCTAACTAAACAGATCTACTTTTTTATTTACAGTCCCCCACGGTCATGGTGGGTCAGGCGGGGAAAACAGTTCAGCCTGAGGGCTTTTGAGGCAGCCCCGTGGTGGCCTTCTCCCTGGAGCTTTAAAGCAGGCTCATGGCGGCCCCCCTGGGGCTTTGAAACGGGCTCGCAGTGGCCTCCTCCCTGGAGCTGCTGGCCCCCTGAAGTCAGTCCTCATGATGCCGGGACCCGGGTCCCACACTGCGGCAGCCGACCCCTGCGGAGCCTCGCCATTTGGTCACGCCTACTACAGCCGGCCGAGCACAGGCACTGAAGCTGTCCAGTTCTTCCACTGAGCCGCTCTCCTCCCAAGAGCATGAAGTGTGCGCTTCTGTGTTGGTTGTTGAAGACGACTCCACCCGTCCGCTCAGTCGTAACCTCCTCTTCGCTGTCTGAAGTGCTCTGCAGTGCCACGTCGTGCGTTGTCTCTGTGCCCGGCTCTCGCTGCTGTGCTTTGGGGCTCTCAGCATGCTCGCGCTCCATTTCCCGCTGCTCCGACTCTGGCTGCGGGGAAAACAGGACTGAGTCTGGTCGCTGCCCTTCCTCCATGCCATCTTGGCTCTCCGCGCTGTGCTCACCCACAGTGCCGCGGTCACTCTCTGTGCTCACCGTGCTAGCTAGTGTATAGCTTGTAATGCGTAGCTTCTGTGTTTGGCACCCACTTACATCTTGGCTAACTTCTCCATTGCTACCAGCTGGGGTATTAGCTTCCCTGTGCTAGCTAGCTTTGTGTCTTTTGGCACCATTTGTCGTTATTGGCCCTTTCAGGGCAGAAATAACGCACCAATCGCCTGCTGTGAGTTTGCACATTTAATAAATAATAATAATGAACACAAATACTTGCCCTGAAGGGCAAATTATCAAAAGCTATTTACAAAGACTCCGAAGGGTGATAACAGAAAAATACAAATGAAGAAAGGGATAGGCTCCAGCGCCCCCGCGACCCGAAAAGGATTAAGCGGAAGAAGATGACTGAATGAATGAATGACCCCGGGAGGGTGGTGGGGGGGAGGATCCAGGCCTGGAGGGAGAGACACAAAAACAAAACAACCCGAAAAAAAACATGAGCCACACACTGACAAAACAAAGAACTAAGAAAACTAAGCAATACAAGATAAATAAGAAAACTGTTCTGGTGGCCTACCAGAGTCCCGGTTTCACCCGACCATCAGGTGGAAAAAGTCGGGCAGCCTACCAGGTCTCCAGAGCCCCCAACCAGGATGAAAGAGTCCATCAGGTGGTCTACCAAGGTTTAGAAGCCATCCCAGTAAACGAGAGAGTTCGGGCGGTCTCCCCACATCTCTGGGTCAATGGGTCACAGTGCACCACACACCTCCCCCCTGGAAGCGGCAGATGGAACCAGTGCTTACCACAGCCCCTTGGAACCAGGAGATGGACACCCGATGAAGGTGATGGCTGTGGGAGAAACACGACAGGCTTGGATGTGGACCGAGGACCCGCCGCAGCTTTGGGCATAGGCGCCACAACCTCGGTGACCCCGGACTGAGGCAAAGCGGCACCCTCGGTGGCCCCGGACTGAGGCATTGCAGCACCCTCGGTGGCCCCGGACTGAGGCGTAGCAGTACCCTCGGTGACCCCGGACTGAGGCTTAGCGGCACCCTCTGTGGCCCCGGACTGAGGCTTAGCGGCACCCTCGGTGGCCCCGGACTGAGGCATTGTGGCACCCTCGGTGGCCCCGGACTGAGGCGTTGCGGCACCCTCGGTGGCCCCGGACTGAGGCGTTGCAGCACCCTTGGTGGCCCCCAGGCTGGAGCGTAGCACCCACAGCGGGTACACACTGGAGCGCTGCACCCACGTGGGATTCAAGCTGGGACGCAGCACCCACAGAGACCCAGACTGAGGAAGAACTGCACCCTCGGAGGTCCCAGGCTGGGACGGTGCCTCCATGACGACCTCAGCAGGAGGGGGAGTAGCACCCATGGAGGTCCTGGACTGGGACGGAGCCTCCATGACAATCTTGGTTGGAGGAGATGGACCCATGAAGACCTCAGGCGGTGGACCCGAACCCACGGAGACCTCTGGCGTAGCTGGATGATTCTCAGTGACCCTGAGAGAAGACTCGGATAGAAAAGGAACAGGGTCTGGGTGGAACCTGGTGAGGCGAGCTCAGGTGCAGATCCACTTCCTGCTGGAGCTGAATTCTGCACGGTTGAAGCCCAGCGATGCTTCCTTGTTGGTTCAGGCTCCGGATTGCAGACAGCCCTCTTCCTCTGTCTGGACCATGGCTGCGGGGCTGAAACCACGTTTTCCAGGGCTGCAGGCTCCTCTTCCATCCGCCGGCTTAATCCCTGAACCAGCGTACACTCAGGGGGCGTAGGAGGAGACACAGAGAGAGCAGGAAAAGTTTTTGTGGCTGCAGCAGGTAATGAGGACTCAGTGAACTGCACTAACTGAGCCTCACCCCTGGGAATCAGGCAAGGTAATTCATAAGATGGTGATATAGAGTGAAAAAGTACTTGCCTGTTTTCCCAGGGTATGGTGGTTCCTGCTGCAGCAAGCCAAGTTCCTTCCTTCTCCATGACTGCGGTGATCGTGGGCCCCTCTGGAGAACATGGAGGAGCCACCCCTGCAGGCACAGTGACGGGCAGAGCCGGGGGAGAATCAGCTGGGCTCACAGCAGACGGAGGTGACGCTGTGGTGGAGAAGGTGACAGCAACGGCCCAGGAAGAGGAAGTTGACGAGACAGCTGGCGAGGATAACCTAGAGACAGAAATTGTTGTGGTTCCTTCTTGGCACGGTGAAACAGATGCACCTGGCTGAGAGACGGAGGATTTTCTCCGGCGGCCCGTAGTTGGGAAATGGCGGGAGGGTTTGAGGCGTTTTCACCCTGTGACTCTCCTCCATTCGGTTCAGTACAGCCATATTATGGGGAGGAGTGGAGGTCCGCGCCGAGAACCAGCATCTTGGAGCAGGTGAAGCGGGAGCTGGAGCCAGAGCAGGAACCTGGCGAGGAGTGGATTGGACCGAAGCCCAGGAGTGCCTCCCTGTCGGCGCTGATCTGAGTTTCCTGGTGGGATTCCTCTCCAATTCACAGTTCTGCTGTTGCAGAGCTGCCATCTGGGATATCCTCTCCCTTCCCTCAGCATGCTCTGAGAGGCGAGGATGTTGCCGCACAGCTACCTCCGCGAAGTCCAGGTACCACAAAGCGTCTTTGGGAGTGGAATATTATCGAGCTATTGCTAGGAGGTCATCAATTTCCATTAGAGCCTGGCAGAGCTCAAAGCCCAGGCTCATTGGGTACCACCTCCCAAATGATGCCATTCCCAAAAAGCAGGCACCCAAAAAAGGGGGAAAAATTAGAACAGTAGAAAAAGAAAAAAAAAAAGGCAAACGCACAGCCGCTGGAACCTACTGGCTGCTACCTACTGTCGTAATTGGCCATTTCAGGGCAGAAATAAGCCACCAATCGCCTGCTGTGAGTTTGCACATTTAATAAATAATAATAATGAACACAAATACTTGCCACGAAGGGTGATAACAGAAAAATACAAATGAAGAAAAACCATGAAAGGTTACTTACAATTAAACTGGCGAAGCAGAGAATAAGACTGAGACTAAAACAGGAATCAAGTGTGGGGATTCCTGTCTACACACGATGAGGTTGCAGCGAGGAATAAACCTCGCCAGCGAACTTAAATGATACAAGGGAAGAAACCAAAATGTGACTCAGGTGTGGATGCGCGAGTGAGAATGTAATTAGAAACACTAAACAGCTGTGACAGGTCGCAAACAGATTTGACAGGCGGAAGTCATGTCAGGACACTGTCAAAATAAAAGTACAAATAATAATGGCAGAAACCAGGACTAATCACATATACAGAAAAAGGATAATAACCAAAAGACCTGAGCACGGTACAAGCCCGCGCTCAGCATCATGACACCATTGGCATCTCAGCCCACAGTTTTGTGCTACGTGTGTGTTCAGCAAAGTGGCTAGCAAGCAGTTCAACAGCATCCGTATATGACTCCGTCTCCCCTAAGGTGTGGAATATTTTCTGACTTTGTACACTGAGTTTGCGAAAAAGAAGTGCTCGTTTCCTTACCCCGTTGAGTTTACCCAGGCCCAACGCTGCAATGTACGTCTTGAACACAGCCAGCCAATGAGGCCACAGTATTGCTGGTTCTACTGGGTACTCCAGAGATGGCCGTAGTGGTGTTCCACACACCTCCAGGAATTAATCCTCAGTTGCCAAATGTTATGTCCACAAACCTGGTATAGAAGGAGACGGACGCGGAGGTTGCACTGGAACTGAGCTTTATTAATAAAGCTATGTACAATACATAATATACGGCTCTGTGTTGAGTCGCCGGGGCAAGAGAGAGCCCGAATGGCAGACGCCCCTTTATTATAGGGCAGTGTGATGACGTAACCAGAAGGCTGCGTCATCACACCACACTTCAAAATAAACCCCCCGTTACAGTAGGTCATTGACCTTTTACTCATTTTCACGTCTTACATTTCACTGACCAACATAAAAAAAGAGAAATTTTCAGTCAAGAAATGGAGAACTAATAAAGTGCTCCAGGGAGTACTGGTGTGCAAACCAATAGGCATCAAGTCTGTTCTTCAGCATATTCACTGTTGGAGCAGTCACAACATCCTCTGGCAGTCTATTCCAGGTTTCCCTCTACTGGAAAAAAATTCTGTCACCTGGTCTTGCAACATCATGATTTTTTTTAACTTCAAACTATGTTCTCTGGTGAATACAGGGCTATCATCCAGCTCCAAGGAACAGGGATCAACCCTGTAAATGCCATGAAGGTACTTATATATTGCGATGATGTCTCCCCGAGCACGTCGATACCGCACTGTTGGAAGCTTCAATTCATGTAGCCTATCAGTGTATGCTAGATGCTGAAGTCCTGGGACCATCTTTGTCATGGATCTTTGAATGCCCGCTAGAAGTTTTGCTTGCCTGACATATACTGTATAGGGAAAACAACTGTATTACAGAACTCCAGATGAGTCCTGATAAATGATTTATACAGTGTATTAAAAGTCTCTTTGTCTAAGAATTCAAACAATCGTCTTATCAGTCCCAGCTGCCGGTTGGCTTTATTCACTTGCTTCTCCACATGGATATCAAACTTGAGTTTATTGTCCATCCATACTCCCAGATCTTTCTCTTCCTTAGTTTCCGCTAGGGCAGGGGTCCCCAAACTTTTTCCTGTGAGGGCCACATAACTTTTGCCTTCTCTGATGGGGGCTGGGGTCAGTTGGTAACAGAAAAAGTGTGACGATTGGACGGGTGCCTAAACGTAAACATTTATTGTTTTCCAGAAAGCCACAAATGACCAAATATTAATAACCCTTTCCGGAATCTTCACAGGAAAAAAAGTCAGAAAATAAATAATAACACTATTTATGAAATAAATAATAACCAAATAACCCTCTCTGGGTTCTTCACAGAAACAAGTCCATGGAACATTAACTTTGTGTTGTGCCGTGCACAATCTGAACAGGTAAAAGCTCAGCTTAGTTGTCAGAGCAGAATCTCTTCCTTAAATGACTCATATGAGCAGTCTCTCAAAGTTCTTGTGTTTCTTCCTTATAATCCTTTTGTAGGTTCCAGCAGGCTTGTAGACACCACTGCTGAACAGCCTTTTCTTTGCATTGAACAAAAAAATAATCGTTTGTCCACTGCAGGTTAAATACCCTGCATTCTGAATCAATTTTTCTCTTACCAAACCTTTTCACCATTATTCCATTTTATTTGACGGGGTGACTCTAGGATTTTTTTTTTCTGGGGGGGGGGGGGGTCACATAGGGGCACAGACTGCAGAAGGGTGGAATAGAATGTCACGTTCTATGCGTGTATTAGTCTCGATCGCGTGGCCAGACTGAAAAAAAAAAAAAAAATCATCACGCTTACCAGTAAGGAGGAAAAATCAGTGCAGGCGGACACAGCAAGCCAAAGTTTAAAGGTGTTTTATTCCTCCATCACGAGGCTCACCCAGCGCTCTGTGAGAGAGCTCTGAGCAGTTGTCTAAGAGCGAATTCTAAGTGCGATAGTGAGGCATGAACAGTCAGCTCTTTATACAGTGATACAGAGAGTCCATGGCTCAGAATGCATGGCAGCGAGGTGCGGGAAAAGCTCTGTGCAGGAGGGGGTGGAGGGGGGTGGGGATAAGCGTCTCTGGTATTGTTCAGGGGGCCGGGCCAAATGTGGAGGCGGGCCGTATCCGGCCCGCGGGCCGTAGTTTGGGGACCACTGCGCTAGGGTAACTTTGCGTAATCTATACTTGTATTTGGCATTGTTCCTCCCAAGGTACATCACTTTACATTTAGTGGCATTAAACTTAATTTGCCAATGTTCGGCCCAGGCCTGCAGTTGTTCCAGATCCTCCTGAAGTGACTGTTGTTGGTGGTCATTGTCAGATATATAGATACTTTATTTTGAACAAAAAAGCAAAAAAACAAAACAAATGACAAGTGCAATAAAAGTGACAGTATACAGTGCTCAAAAGGGAGAAGGAAGAAGTTAACACTTATTTACTCCAACTCCTCTTTTCCCTAAATACAACCCATGTGAAATATATACCTATTACCTCAATTAAGACCCCAGGTAGACAATTAACTATATTTTGTACATATCAACACTGACACCCATCCATCCCAACATACATACGGTCCATACATCTATACCCAGCCCCAAACAACACAGAAATACATAGATATTGTGGGCTATATTAATCATATATTCCATAACCTACATATGTTGAAGCATGTGGAAATGTTTGGTAATTACATATGTAAAGCAACTTCACACCTCTGAAAGGACAAAGACTCTCAACCGCCAAGTGAAGAACAAGGACGTTCGCAGACACTGCGGTGGAGACCGGAGGAGCTACCCTCACCCCCCTAGGGCGAAGAGAGGAAGTACCAAGACAATGGGGGGATTAAGATAATGAGGGATGTCAGCCTTTGTTATGCATGTCTTTTGTTATGTGCAAGTATAAAGTCAGTGAGCCGGAGATATTCGGCCTCTTTTACCTTCTGCTACCTCTGCACTAGATGAGACTTGTTAGGAGAGCTGATAAATAAACTTTGGTTTATATATCAAATCGCCTCATCATTTGAAGCTCTTCTACACTGGTGACCCTGACGCGAGTATGGACCTGAGGCGTTCCCCCGCAATCGACTCATCCGTGGCGACCCAGGCAGACGCCAGCGCCCACGCAGACAGGGGAACAGATGGACGTCTTTCCCCCCCGGCAGAAGGGATTGAGAGGGCTCAACCGAGCACCAGCACCGCTGTGAGAGCCGAAGCAAGGCACTCTCACCCTGCGGACACAGCAGTGATGGTATACATGAATGCCGTCGCTGTCAAGCTGCCAGACTTCTGGCAAGAAGACCCCGCCTCGTGGTTTCAGCAAGCTGAAGCCCAGTTTACACTGGCGGGCATCACGGCTGACGATACCAAATTCTATCATATCGTCTCCAAACTCGACGCTGCCACTTCGAGGTGTGTGCGGAGCATGATCCGGCAGCCGCCTGCCCAAGACAAATATGAAACGCTGAAAGCAACCATCGTGGCAAATTACGTCCCCTCAGCTGAAGAGAGAGCCGAGAAGATCCTGGCGGTCTACGGCCACAGAGGGTGCAAACCTAAAGCCCTCATGGAGGATTTGCTGCAGCTTAAAGAAGAAGACAATGACAACTTCCTCCTCCAATTCATATTCCTCAGCACGCTGCCGCCACACATGAGAGGGACACTCGCCAACATGAGATGCAGCACCCAGCAAGACTTCCGCGTGCTCGCCAACGAAGCTCAACGGCTCGTCAACGCCTGCAAGGAGCTGACACCCACAGCAGCATCCGCAGACCTCAACGCTGATGCCCAGAACCACGAAGAACCACAACCCACTGAGCAGATTCAGCCCGCGGTGACAGCGACACGGCCAAAACGTAACAGACGGAACGACGTCTGTTATTATCACCACTGCTTCGCCGAGAAGGCCCACAAATGCGTTCCCCCCTGCAAATTTATGATTTCGGGAAAACGCCAAAGCCGAGAGCCGTTAACGGCAGCGGTTCTCGGCGAGAAGAGTAAGCTGTTATATGTGACGGATGGACACACCGGCAAGCAGTTCCTCATTGACACAGGAACTCAGCTGAGTTTCGTCATGACCTCCCAAGCAGATCGAGCCATGGGCACCCGGGGCAACGGAGCGGTGGCAGCCAATGGCTCCAACATCGACACTTTCGGCGAAAAGAGCCTGCACCTCCACATCCACGGCCGCAACTACAGATGGACATTTGTTGTAGCGGCGGTGAGCTTTAACTTGTTAGGCGCAGATTTTTTATGTGCACATGGGTTATTAGTGGATCTAGCGAATAGACGCTTGGTTAATGCTTTTGCTTCTATTCCCTGCTCAGCCCGAGTTTCTCCACCACCTGTGCAGGCTAGCGTCACCACGGCAGGAGGTAAGTTTGAGCAACTCCTCACCCAATTTCCAGCACTCACAATTCCCAAATTCTCAGCTACAGTGGCTAAACACGGGGTTGAACACTTTATTCCCACAACGGGCCCACCCGTATTTGCCAAAGCTCGCCGCTTAGACGCGGCCAAGCTCAACATAGCTCGGGACGAGTTTACTACCCTTGAAAAATTAGGCATTGTTAGACGCTCGAAGAGCCCTTGGGCCTCACCACTTCACATGGTTCCGAAATCCGACGGTTCTTGGAGACCGTGCGGAGATTACCGCAGATTAAACAATGCGACAGCGCATGACCGCTACCCAATTCCTCACATTCAGGATTTTTCACTACATCTGGCGGGTGCGCGCATTTTTTCAAAAATAGACCTGGTCCGCGGTTATCATCAAGTCCCAGTTCGAGCAGAGGACATTCCTAAAACAGCTGTAATAACCCCTTTCGGCCTTTTTGAATTTCTGCGAATGCCTTTCGGCCTCAAAGGCGCTGCTCAAACTTTTCAGCGGATGATGGACGCGGTATTACGCGACCTTCCTTTTGTTTTCGTCTACCTCGACGACATGCTGGTAGCCAGCTCGTCTGAGGAAGAACACGAGCAGCACCTCACTATGGTTTTTCAGAGACTAGAAGAGCACGGGTTAATAATCAATCCAGCCAAATGCAAATTTGGCGTGTCACAAATTGATTTTTTAGGACACAAAGTCTCTCCGAAAGGGGCAGTCCCACTTCCAGACAAAGTTCACGCGATAAAAAGTTTCCCACGGCCACAAACGGTCAAATCGCTGCAAGAATTTTTAGGAATGGTTAATTTTTACAACCGTTTCCTCCCCCACGCAGCTCAGCTCATGCAGCCCCTTTATGACGCGCTCAGAAAAAAGAAAGCTTCCAACGCAGTCGAATGGACCCCGGAGCGCGAACGCGCTTTCGCGGAAGTAAAGAGCGCTCTAGCTAACGCCACATTGTTAGTTCACCCCGATCCCTCGGCCCGCACTGCGCTAACCACAGACGCTTCGGACCTGGCTATAGGGGCAGTTGTAGAACAACATGTCAGCGGGATCTGGCAACCTTTAGCATTCTTCAGCAAATCGCTAAACCAAACTGAGCGTAAGTACAGCACTTTTGACAGGGCGCTGCTAGCGCTTCATTTATCCATCCGCCACTTCCAGTTCTGGTTAGAAGGGCGGAGTTTCACGGCTTTTGTAGACCATAAACCGCTCACCTTTGCTATGGCTAAAATTTCAGAACCATGGTCAGGCAGGCAACAAAGACAGCTGGCTGCGATTTCAGAGTTCACCACAGACATTCGACATGTGGCAGGCAAACTTAACGTAGTAGCAGACTGCCTCTCTCGCGCTGTGACATCACCAGAGCGCGAGGAGACAGATTATACTGCCTCAGCCGCAGAACTTTTCACTAACGCGGACACATACGCAGCACCTATCCATGCAGGGATAGATTATGCAGCCATGGCAGAGGAACAAAGCAGTGACGCGGACGTGCGCGCACTCCTGTCTGGACCAACAGGGTTAAGGCTGGAGGAAAAGGGTTTACGCGACGGCGTGCCCCCCCTAATATGCGATATTTCAACCGGCTGACCTCGCCCGTTAGTCCCAGCCACATGGCGCCGCCGTATTTTCGACTCAATTCACTCCCTCGCGCACCCAGGTGTGCGCGCCTCGGTTAAAATGGTCGCCGAAAAGTTTGTGTGGCCAGACCTGCGCAAAAACGTAAAAGAATGGGCAAAAACTTGCATTTCTTGTCAGCGCGCCAAAATACACAAACACACAAAAGCCCCTCTGGAGCCTTTTCCGATCCCGGCTAGAAGGTTCGACCACGTTCATGTCGACCTTGTGGGGCCGCTACCTTCCTCCCAAGGTTTCACACACCTGTTAACAATGATAGACCGCACCACGCGCTGGCCAGAAGCAGTCCCTCTGGCGTCAACTACAGCGGAGGAAGTCGCTCGCGTTTTTTTCGACAAACTGGGTGGCACGTTTCGGCGTCCCATCGGACATCACGTCCGATAGGGGGCCTCAATTTGTCTCAGAGCTTTGGTCAGCCATGTCCAGCAGCTTAGGGGCAACAATTCATCGCACCACCGCTTATCACCCTCAGGCTAATGGGTTATGCGAACGTTTTCACAGGTCTTTAAAAGCTGCCCTCAGAGCCTCACTAACGGATACAAATTGGGTAAATAAACTTCCCTGGGTTTTATTGGGGTTGCGTGCTGCGCCTAAAGAGGATCTAGACGCCTCTCCGGCAGAATTAGTTTTTGCACAACCTCTCAGGCTCCCAGGTGAATTTTTACCAGAGAATCCAGAGCCAGGGCATCTTCCAGTCCCAAGGTTTTTAGGCAGCAACGGACCAGACTCTCTCCCCGGTCCAGCTCATCACTCCTTTCCACGGGTTTTTGTCCCTCAAGCTCTAAAGAACGCTGAATTCGTTTTTGTCAGACATGAAGCTTTAAAACCAACTTTCCGCCCAGCATACGATGGGCCATTCAGAGTGCTGGAACATGGTGATAAACACTTTGTGCTTGATTTTGGGGATAGAAAAGAAACAGTCAGCATTGACAGACTTAAACCTGCCTTCTTGTTGAAAGACGAGCCTGCACAGTTGGCGAGAGCACCTCGGCGGGGTAGACCCCCCAAGAGAAAAGACTCAGCCCCCCTGCAGGGAACAATTAACCACTCTCCTTGCCACGCTGCAGATTCCTCACAAGAAGGTCCCAGCAGGACGCCTAAACGAACCCACAGCAGTTTTGGGAGAAGATTAAAACCCAGACAGCACAGGGACTGATGCAAACTACTCCACAATTGTTCACTAATTGTGCTGCAACAGTTTAGGACTGACTTATGATTTTACTATGCTGTTATGATTACCACTGAACTCTCTTAGGGGCATGGCTGCTGGAAAGTTTCTTCTGTGGCAAGAGATGTAACACTTAGTATGTCATAGTAATTATCTTAGACTGTGAATTTTTCTATTGTCCTTTCTTAGTCGTTTGGGGGGGGCTGTGGGCTATATTAATCACATATTCCATAACCTACATATGTTGAAGCATGTGGAAATGTTTGGTAATTACATATGTAAAGCAACTTCACACCTCTGAAAGGACAAAGACTCTCAACCGCCAAATGAAGAACAAGGACGTTCCCAGACACTGCGGTGGAGACCGGAGGAGCTACCCTCACCCCCCTAGGGCGAAGAGAGGAAGTACCAAGACAATGGGGGGATTAAGATAATGAGGGATGTCAGCCTTTGTTATGCATGTCTTTTGTTACGTGCCAAGTATAAAGTCAGTGAGCCGGAGATATTCGGCCTCTTTTTCCTTCTGCTACCTCTGCACTAGATGAGACTTGTTAGGAGAGCTGATAAATAAACTTTGGTTTATATATCAAATCGCCTCATCATTTCAAGCTCTTCTACAGATATGCACAGTACTGTCCCACCTACCACACCATAGTGTCCCAGAGTGAGCATAGTGAATCGTATATATTAATACTACCCCTCTAGCATATATACTTTCAGCAAATAATGTTTATACTTATTTTTGAATTGATTTCTGTTTGTACAGTTTTAGTTCCAGCTCCAGACTGTTCCACAAATCCACCCCACAGACAGATATGCACATACTTTTCTTAGGTGTTTGTACCTTAGGTTTTGTAAAGTTTAAGTCTGTCACGGGTGGCTCTCGCGAGCCACCATAAGACGCCACACAGTCACCAGTGAGTTCAGTGAGTTTTATTACGGTGAGAATAGTGACAACACAAGCTGCTGAGACATTGACACTTGAGTCTACTCACAACAGGAGGCATAGGCTAAACAGCTCTACAGGTCCAGAGGAGGAGACAGTCAAGTACAGACAGACGAGGTTGGTGATAATGATAACACCGGCTGCTAAGGCAGAGACACACAAAGATCGATACACATCGGGAGGGGTAAGTCTATACAGCACACTTACTAGTCCAGGGGCACGATGGTCAACCAAGCAGACGTGGTAGGAATAAATCCTAAGCATCCGTAGCGTGACGGAGAGTTAACAGACACTGCTGCAAGGATGTGATCGCTAGCGAGGGTAGAAATAGTCCTGGCACTAACGACCACAAATACAGCGCAGCTGTTCAGGGTTTGACAGCTGAGCGGAAGCCTCCCCAAGCACTATCACAATAAGAGCTCAAAGAGCTAGAATCATAACGCCGCTGTCAAACTAACTAACTAACTACTAACCTGACTTCCGGTTATGACACGTCCGTCTCACGGACGTGTCTCACTCTGCTCTGCTCCTGGAGAAAAAAAAATCGGCAAATAACTCTCTCATTTGGGACAGAACGTATCCCAGCGTTTGGGCGAGGATATGTCGGCGAAGCCTAAGGCTGGAAAACCAGGTAAAGGAAAAAGCGAGCCGCCGAAACAGTCCAAATTAACGGACTTTCAGGTCTGTGACGCAGCAAATAAAACTCCATATATGGCGGAGGAGGCTGGCAACGGTGCGATGTCTGCGGGGGGAGGCGCAGATGCGCTGATGGCTGCCATGAGTTCAATGAGAGTGGACTTTTCCTCTAGATTTGATGGGATTATGACAGCATTGGAAGGAATAAGAAAGGAATTGGGTGACTGTGTAGAACGAACGGCGCAGATGGAGCTCCGTCTCGCTAGTGCTGAAGATGACGTCACCCGTCTTCAATTAAAGGTGCGCACTTTGGAAAAAAAAAATAAATCTCTGGAAAATAATATTTTGGATTTGGAATCTCGGTCGAGACAGAATAACTTGAGGCTGGTGGGTCTTCCAGAGGAATCAGAAGGTCGGGACGTATGTTCCTTTCTGGAAAAGTGGATTCCGGAGGTGCTGGGCAGCGAGGAGTTGCAATCAGCAGTGGTTCTGGAAAATGCACATCGTATTGGCCCACGGAGAGATAAGGGACCGCCGAGGACCTTAATTATGAAGTTTCTTAGCAACAGAGACAGGATGAAGATCTTCAACGCTGCACGAGCTAAAGGAGAGATTAAACACCAGGACCAGCAGGTGCGGTTCTACCCAGATTTGGCCACAGGAATCCAACAATTGAGGAAGCAGTTTGATCCCATACGTAAGGAGCTGCGCAACCTTGGGATTCGTCATGGTGTAATCTATCCTGCGAGACTGCTGACCACGTATGAGGGCAGAACCCACATCTTCAAGACCCCAGAGGAGGCGCAGGAGTTCATCAAGAAGATCAAAGAAGAAGAAGAGACTGGTGGGAGCTAAGCATGAACAAAATATAAGGTAGAATAATTAAGCATTTGCACAGGCATCTGACTGACTTGAAGTAAATAGTAAGTTTACAAAATATAGATTGTATTATATATTAAAAAACAAAACAAAAACAAAACAAACAAAAAAAAACTATGATGTACAAAGTTGTTAAAAATTTTGGAGTTAAGTTGGAAAACTACAGAGGAGAGTTAATGTTACGTCATTAAAAGCAGTAGAGTTAGGGTGATTGGGAGGATGAAGAAGGAGTGGCTTAGGCTGTTCCCCGTGGGTGTGGAACGGTCGATGGCTATATCGGGAGACGGAATTTTTCTTTTGATTTTGGGGGGTTTGCCACAAGTGTGGGAAGGGGAAATTTGTTTGTGTGTAGTTTGTAGGATGAATGTTCAACCACTCATGTTTTTGCTTCTCTGTATGAGCATTTTTACACTGCAAGGTAATCCCAAACTCTCTATTGATCATAAACCAAAGTGTTAATCTTAATTTAACTTCATGGAATTGCAGAGGTCTACAAAATTTAAAAAAACTTAAACAAGTTATGAATAAAATAAAAGACATGGGTTCAAAAATTGTGTTTTTACAAGAAACTCATCTAATAGAGGAGGATGTTAAAAGAATTAGGAGTAGATGGCAAGGAAGTGTATTCACCTCTTCATTTTCATCCCGAGCCAGGGGAGTTATGACTCTCATATATAAATCAGTTCCTTTTCAAGTGAAAAATGTAATTGGAGACAAATTTGGAAGATATGTAATCATTCAAGGTTCTTTGCTATTAGAAAATATAAATCTTGTGAACTTATATGGTCCCAATATAGATGATCAGAAGTTCTTTGCTAATTTATTTCTTATCTTATCATCACTTACAGGGCAACATATAATAGCAGGGGATTTTAATTGTACATTGAATCCAGGTATAGATAGATCAACAGGACTGGATTGTACGCACATTGGATGTAGGATGACTATTAATCATTTTATGAAAGAATTGAGATTGTTAGATATATGGAGAGAAATGAAACCACAAGTTAAAGCCTATTCTTGTTATTCCAGTACCTACAAGACATTCTCACGTATTGATTATTTTTTGATTTCCACAGAATTAAGGTCCAAGATTCAAAACTGCTTTTATGATAACATCGTGATCTCTGATCATGCACCCTGTTGTCTAATATATGTAGATAAAAAATTGACAAAGGAATCAGGTAGATGGCAATTTCAGCATAAATGGCTTCAGGATGAGGAATTTGTCAAGTATATAGAAAAACAGATAGACGAGTTCTTTTGACATCAATACTACACAAACATCAGCATGTGTAAAGTGGGAGGCTTTCAAAGCTTTTATTAGGGGACATATTATTAGTTATACAGGATCAAAATCTAAGAAGACTCGAGGGGAGAGAGCTAAATTGGAACATAAAATAAAAAGTCTTCAGGAAAAAGTGTATGCAGGAAGTGACTCAAGGTTGGAGAATGAATTACTGATTTTGAGAGCTGAATACGACAAAAAATCAGCGAATAGAGCTGCCTCGAGTCTTCTAAGATTGAAACAATCTTTTTATGAACAAGGTGAAAAATCAGGAAAATTATTAGCATGGCAGATTAAACAATTAGAAATTAAAACACCAATTACCAGTATTATAAGTAAAGGACAGGTAGTTATAGATCCTTTAGAAATTAATAGAGCCTTTAGAGATTACTATGAAAAATTATATGATACCAAAAATGAACCTGATTTAACAAAACTAAATGGGTTTTTGAACGAACTATCTATACCGTGTATTCCAAATGAAAACAGGGAGATATTGGAGTCTAAAATTAGTCAAGAAGAAGTTGGGCTAGCCATTGATAATATGAAATCAGGAAAAAGTGCAGGACCAGATGGTCTTCCAGTTGACCTTTATAAAAAATTTAAGAATAAATTAATAAAACCTTTTTTGGAAATGGTTTTAGAAGCATTTCAAAATAATAATTTACCATCATACATAAATAATGCCTTAATTATACTGCTGCCAAAACCAGGTAAGCCCTCTAATAAATGTGAAAATATGAGACCAATAAGCCTATTAAACGCCGACCTTAAGATAATCTGTAAAATTTTAGCAAGACGAATACAAGAAATTTTACCAAATATTATTAATCGAGATCAGAATGGCTTTATAAAGGGTAGACAAGGCTTCCATAATGTAAGAAGACTATTTAATATTATTTATTTTAATAAAGAAGCACCGGATACAGCTCTCCTATCACTGGACGCCGAAAAGGCCTTTGATAGAGTTGAATGGCCCTTTCTTTTTGAAGTCCTACAAAGGTTTGGACTTGGAAATAATTTCATAAAATGGGTTCAAATAATATACAATAATGCTACAGCAGAAATCCTAACAAATAACAATATTTCAAAACCAATAAAAATCAATAGAGGATGTCGACAAGGCTGTCCACTTTCACCTTTACTGTTTACTATGGCAATTGAACCTTTAGCGATAGCGATACGTTTACATTCACAAATATATGGAATTAAAGTTGGACCAACAGAACATAAAATCTCCCTGTACGCCGATGACATAATTTTGTTTATGTCGAATCTAAAAAAATCAATTCCAACCTTGTTGAATTTAATAAAGAATTTTGGGGAAATATCAGGATATAAAATAAATAAAACTAAATCTTCAATATTAATGCTAAATGAGACCCAGAGAAATTACTCAGCCCCTGAGGTAAATCAATTCAATGTTGTAAATCAGTTTAAATATTTAGGAATCCAAATTGTGCCTAAGCTAGAATCAGTCGCCAGTGTCAACTATGAAGCCTTAATGTCAGATATCAATGAGTTAACTCAGAGATGGATGTCACTACCAATGTCGATGATCGGGAGAATCAATATACTTAAAAGTAATATTTTACCTAAAATACTTTATTTATTTCAATACATTCCCTTATCACCACCTTTAGATCTATTCTCAAGAATAAAAAAAAAGTTAGTGGAATTTATATGGAACAACAGGAGGGCTAGATTACGTCTGTCTTTATTATATTTACCATTTGATCGTGGAGGTCTGAAATGTCCAAATTTTATGTTGTATTATTGGTCGGCACAACTGAGGTCTATGACATATTATTTTTCATCAAATGATCTCCCTCACTGGACTGAAATGGAATCATACAATTTACCTTTACCTCTTCCCATATTCATATACTCAGATTCGGCAAAAAAATTACAAAAACAAGTTAAAAATCCATTTGTAAAGCATATGATCAAAATATGGTGTGAAGCTAAAAACTATTTAAAAGAACCACAGTTATTGTCACAATTTAGTCCAATATGGGGTAATCAATATTTTAAACCAGGGAGAGCGGACGCTGTATTTAAAGTATGGAATTTAAAAGGGATACAAAAGATTCAGGATTTATATTTGCCATGTGCAGATAACATAATGTCTTTTGAAGAGCTGAGGATCAAATTTAATCTCAATAGAACACATTTTTTTAAATATCTTCAACTTAGAAACTTTATTCGATCAAATCAAAATAAAGCTCTCACTCGACCTATTTATTCATCCTTGGAAAAAATGATGATGAAAGATAGTAAAAGAAAGGGTATTATTTCAGAGTTTTATAACTCATTGACACTATCTTCAAGTGAAAATTCACTGAAAAGATTAAACTACTGGAAAGAAGATCTGCAAACTGAAATTTCAGAGGAACAATGGGAATTGGCTTGTACAGAAGCTCAAACCAAATCAATAAATGTACGCCTTAAATTGATACATTTCAAATGGTTAATGCGGATGTATGTTACACCGGAGGAGTTAAATAGATATAACAAAAATATACCAGATACATGCACAAAATGCATGGAAAGTAAAGGAACCCTATTTCATTGTTTATGGGAATGTAGATTAATAAGAATGTTTTGGGAAGAGGTGAGGGTAACAATTGAAAAAATAATCTCAAAACAAATCATATTGAATCCTAAACTGTTTTTGTTGGGTCTGTACCCAGAAAAGCATAATTTTAATAAAAGTGAAAGAACATTCATAGACCTCAGTTTGCTTAATGCCAAAAAATGTATTGCACTATTATGGAAAAAGACTCATAGACCAGATGTGACTCAGTGGTTAAGACAGATGTTAACAAACCTTCCATTAGAAAGAATAACATATATACTGAAATCAAAGGAAATTGTGTTTGAGAATATATGGAGACCTTTTATTGATTATGTAAAAAATTTAAACATAACTCTTGAAGAAGAAGGTGAATGATGTGTGTGGACCTTGTAAATTCCAAACTGGTGAACATAATATGTATACTTATGTATTGGATTGTCTAGACTAAACAGAGGAGCATTGTTGTTGTTGGCTGCACGGTGGCGCAGTGGTTTAGCACTGTGGCAGCACAGTTTTACCCTCGGCCGGGGGATCGCGGGGATCATGAGATCGTGGGTTCGATCCCAGCCCCCGACCAACAGTGAGCTGTGTGGAGTTTGCATGTTCTCCCCGTGTTGCGCGGGTTTACTCCGGGATTTCTCCGGTTTCCTCCCGCATACCAAAAACATGTAGGTTTAGGGCGCTCGCGCACGCAGCGACCAGCAGCCGGTGGCTTGTCACCAGACTGCAAACCAAATCTACCTACAGGTACAAATAAGTAACAAAAAAAAAAAAAAAAAAAATTGTTGAAGACTTGATTTTGTTGGTGGTTGTTGGTGTTTTTAGTGCATTTTTTTTTTGTAGTACTTTAGTGTTAGTGTTTGATTGTTTGTATCATGTTTGTTAAAAAAAAAAAAAAAAGGTTCAATAAAGATATTGTGGAAAAAAAAAAAACTAACTACTAACCTGGACTTCCGGTTATGGCTGCCACGTAAGACAGACGTGTCTCACTCTGCTCTGCTCCTGGAGAAAAAAAATCAGCAAATAACTCTCTCATTTGGGACAGAACGTATCCCAGCGTTTGGGCGAGGATATGTCGGCGAAGCCTAAGGCTGGAAAACCAGGTAAAGGAAAAAGCGAGCCGCCGAAACAGTCCAAATTAACGAACTTTCAGGTCTGTGACGCAGCAAATAAAACTCCATATATGGCGGAGGAGGCTGGCAACGGTGCGATGTCTGCGGGGAGAGGCGCAGATGCGCTGATGGCTGCCATGAGTTCAATGAGAGCGGACTTTTCCTCTAGATTTGATGGGATTATGACAGCGTTGGAAGGAATAAGAAAGGAATTGGGTGACTGTGTAGAACGAACGGCGCAGATGGAGCTCCGTCTCGCTAGTGCTGAAGATGACGTCACCCGTCTTCAATTAAAGGTGCGCACTTTGGAAAAAAAAATAAATCTCTGGAAAATAATATTTTGGATTTGGAATCTCGGTCGAGACAGAATAACTTGAGGCTGGTGGGTCTTCCAGAGGAATCAGAAGGTCGGGACGTATGTTCCTTTCTGGAAAAGTGGATTCCGGAGGTGCTGGGCAGCAAGGAGTTGCAATCAGCAGTGGTTCTGGAAAATGCACATCGTATTGGCCCACGGAGAGATAAGGGACCGCTGAGGACCTTAATTATGAAGTTTCTTAGCAACAGAGACAGGATGAAGATCTTCAACGCTGCACGAGCTAAAGGAGAGATTAAACACCAGGACCAGCAGGTGCGGTTCTACCCAGATTTGGCCACAGGAATCCAACAATTGAGGAAGCAGTTTGATCCCATACGTAAGGAGCTGCGCAACCTTGGGATTCGTCATGGTGTAATCTATCCTGCGAGACTGCTGACCACGTATGAGGGCAGAACCCACATCTTCAAGACCCCAGAGGAGGCGCAGGAGTTCATCAAGAAGATCAAAGAAGAAGAAGAGACTGGTGGGAGCTAAGCATGAACAAAATATAAGGTAGAATAATTAAGCATTTGCACAGGCATCTGACTGACTTGAAGTAAATAGTAAGTTTACAAAATATAGATTGTATTATATATTAAAAAAAAAACAAAAACAAAACAAACAAAAAAAAACTATGATGTACAAAGTTGTTAAAAATTTTGGAGTTAAGTTGGAAAACTACAGAGGAGAGTTAATGTTACGTCATTAAAAGCAGTAGAGTTAGGGTGATTGGGAGGATGAAGAAGGAGTGGCTTAGGCTGTTCCCCGTGGGTGTGGAACGGTCGATGGCTATATCGGGAGACGGAATTTTTCTTTTGATTTTGGGGGGCTTCCCACAAGTGTGGGAAGGGGAAATTTGTTTGTGTGTAGTTTGTAGGATGAATGTTCAACCACTCATGTTTTTGCTTCTCTGTATGAGCATGTTTACACTGCAAGGTAATCCCAAACTCTCTATTGATCATAAACCAAAGTGTTAATCTTAATTTAACTTCATGGAATTGCAGAGGTCTACAAAATTTAAAAAAACTTAAACAAGTTATGAATAAAATAAAAGACATGGGTTCAAAAATTGTGTTTTTACAAGAAACTCATTTAATAGAGGAGGATATAAAAAGAATTAGGAGTAGATGGCAAGGAAGTGTCTTCACCTCATCATTCTCATCCCGGGCCAGGGGAGTTATGACTCTCATATATAAATCAGTTCCTTTTCAAGTGAAAAATGTAACTGGAGACAAATTTGGAAGATATGTAATCATTCAAGGTTCTTTGCTATTAGAAAATATAAATCTTGTGAACTTATATGGTCCCAATATAGATGATCAGAAGTTCTTTGCTAATTTATTTCTTATCTTATCATCACTTACAGGGCAACATATAATAGCAGGGGATTTTAATTGTACATTGAATCCAGGTATAGATAGATCAACAGGACTGGATTGCACGCACATTGGATGCAGGATGACTATTAATCATTTTATGAAAGAATTGAGATTGTTAGATATATGGAGAGAAATGAAACCACAAGTTAAAGCCTATTCTTGTTATTCCAGTACCTACAAGACATTCTCACGTATTGATTATTTTTTGATTTCCACAGAATTAAGGTCCAAGATTCAAAACTGCTTTTATGATAACATCGTGATCTCTGATCATGCACCCTGTTGTCTAATATATGTAGATAAAAAATTGACAAAGGAATCAGGTAGATGGCAATTTCAGCATAAATGGCTTCAGGATGAGGAATTTGTCAAGTATATAGAAAAACAGATAGACGAGTTCTTTTGACATCAATACTACACAAACATCAGCATGTGTAAAGTGGGAGGCTTTCAAAGCTTTTATTAGGGGACATATTATTAGTTATACAGGATCAAAATCTAAGAAGACTCGAGAGGAGAGAGCTAAATTGGAACATAAAATAAAAAGTCTTCAGGAAAAAGTGTATGCAGGAAGTGACTCAAGGTTGGAGAATGAATTACTGATTTTGAGAGCTGAATACGACAAAAAATCAGCGAATAGAGCTGCCTCAAGTCTTCTAAGATTGAAACAATCTTTTTATGAACAAGGTGAAAAATCAGGAAAATTATTAGCATGGCAGATTAAACAATTAGAAATTAAAACACCAATTACCAGTATTATAAGTAAAGGACAGGTAGTTATAGATCCTTTAGAAATTAACAGAGCCTTTAGAGATTACTATGAAAAATTATATGATACCAAAAATGAATCTGATTTAACAAAACTAAATGGGTTTTTGAACGAACTATCTATACCGTGTATTCCAAATGAAAACAGGGAGATATTGGAGTCTAAAATTAGTCAAGAAGAAGTTGGGCTAGCCATTGATAATATGAAATCAGGAAAAAGTGCAGGACCAGATGGTCTTCCAGTTGACCTTTATAAAAAATTTAAGAATAAATTAATAAAACCTTTTTTGGAAATGGTTTTAGAAGCATTTCAAAATAGTAATTTACCATCATACATAAATAATGCCTTAATTATACTGCTGCCAAAACCAGGTAAGCCCTCTAATAAATGTGAAAATATGAGACCAATAAGCCTATTAAACGCCGACCTTAAGATAATCTGTAAAATTTTAGCAAGACGAATACAAGAAATTTTACCAAATATTATTAATCGAGATCAGAATGGCTTTATAAAGGGTAGACAAGGCTTCCATAATGTAAGAAGACTATTTAATATTATTTATTTTAATAAAGAAGCACCGGATACAGCTCTCCTATCACTGGACGCCGAAAAGGCCTTTGATAGAGTTGAATGGCCCTTTCTTTTTGAAGTCCTACAAAGGTTTGGACTTGGAAATAATTTCATAAAATGGGTTCAAATAATATACAATAATACTACAGCAGAAATCCTAACAAATAACAATATTTCAAAACCAATAAAAATCAATAGAGGATGTCGACAAGGCTGTCCACTTTCACCTTTACTGTTTACTATGGCAATTGAACCTTTAGCGATAGCGATACGTTTACATTCACAAATATATGGAATTAAAGTTGGACCAACAGAACATAAAATCTCCCTGTACGCCGATGACATAATTTTGTTTATGTTGAATCTAAAAAAATCAATTCCAACCTTGTTGAATTTAATAAAGAATTTTGGGGAAATATCAGGATATAAAATAAATAAAACTAAATCTTCAATATTAATGCTAAATGAGACCCAGAGAAATTACTCAGCCCCTGAGGTAAATCAATTCAATGTTGTAAATCAGTTTAAATATTTAGGAATCCAAATTGTGCCTAAGCTAGAATCAGTCGCCAGTGTCAACTATGAAGCCTTAATGTCAGATATCAATGAGTTAACTCAGAGATGGATGTCACTACCAATGTCGATGATCGGGAGAATCAATATACTTAAAAGTAATATTTTACCTAAAATACTTTATTTATTTCAATACATTCCCTTATCACCACCTTTAGATCTATTCTCAAGAATAAAAAAAAAGTTAGTGGAATTTATATGGAACAACAGGAGGGCTAGATTACGTCTGTCTTTATTATATTTACCATTTGATCGTGGAGGTCTGAAATGTCCAAATTTTATGTTGTATTATTGGTCGGCACAACTGAGGTCTATGACATATTATTTTTCATCAAATGATCTCCCTCACTGGACTGAAATGGAATCATACAATTTACCTTTACCTCTTCCCATATTCATATACTCAGATTCGGCAAAAAAATTACAAAAACAAGTTAAAAATCCATTTGTAAAGCATATGATCAAAATATGGTGTGAAGCTAAAAACTATTTAAAAGAACCACAGTTATTGTCACAATTTAGTCCAATATGGGGTAATCAATATTTTAAACCAGGGAGAGCGGATGCTGTATTTAAAGTATGGAATTTAAAAGGGATACAAAAGATTCAGGATTTATATTTGCCATGTGCAGATAACAATGTCTTTTGAAGAGCTGAGGATCAAATTTAATCTCAATAGAACACATTTTTTTAAATATCTTCAACTTAGAAACTTTATTCGATCAAATCAAAATAAAGCTCTCACTCGACCTATTTATTCATCCTTGGAAAAAATGATGATGAAAGATAGTAAAAGAAAGGGTATTATTTCAGAGTTTTATAACTCATTGACACTATCTTCAAGTGAAAATTCACTGAAAAGATTAAACTACTGGAAAGAAGATCTGCAAACTGAAATTTCAGAGGAACAATGGGAATTGGCTTGTACAGAAGCTCAAACCAAATCAATAAATGTACGCCTTAAATTGATACATTTCAAATGGTTAATGCGGATGTATGTTACACCGGAGGAGTTAAATAGATATAACAAAAATATACCAGATACATGCACAAAATGCATGGAAAGTAAAGGAACCCTATTTCATTGTTTATGGGAATGTAGATTAATAAGAATGTTTTGGGAAGAGGTGAGGGTAACAATTGAAAAAATAATCTCAAAACAAATCATATTGAATCCTAAACTGTTTTTGTTGGGTCTGTACCCAGAAAAGCATAATTTTAATAAAAGTGAAAGAACATTCATAGACCTCAGTTTGCTTAATGCCAAAAAATGTATTGCACTATTATGGAAAAAGACTCATAGACCAGATGTGACTCAGTGGTTAAGACAGATGTTAACAAACCTTCCATTAGAAAGAATAACATATATACTGAAATCAAAGGAAATTGTGTTTGAGAAAATATGGAGACCTTTTATTGATTATGTAAAAAATTTAAACATAACTCTTGAAGAAGAAGGTGAATGATGTGTGTGGACCTTGTAAATTCCAAACTGGTGAACATAATATGTATACTTATGTATTGGATTGTCTAGACTAAACAGAGGAGCATTGTTGAAGACTTGATTTTGTTGGTGGTTGTTGGTGTTTTTAGTGCATTTTTTTTTGTAGTACTTTAGTGTTAGTGTTTGATTGTTTGTATCATGTTTGTTAAAAAAAAAAGGTTCAATAAAGATATTGTGGAAAAAAAAACTAACTACTAACCTGCACTTATATAGCGCTTTTCTAGTCACAAAGACCACTCAAAGCGCTTTCATTAATACTAACCCTCTATTCTAAGGGCCTATAGGAAACAGATATCTAGGGACAATTTAGAACAGCCAATTAACCTAACATGCATGTTTTTGGCATGTGGGAGGAAACCGGAGAACCCTGACAAGATTAACCCGAGCACCAAGGCATAGTGCTCAGGTCATGACAGTAGGCCCCCCTCACTTGACGGGCTCTGAATGTCTAGTAACACCTGCCCCCCCCTCCCCCAACCACAGGGCGAGTGGATTGAGGAACAGGCAAGGAAGGAGCCAAACAAAACCTAACACCTTAAACAGGAAAAGAAATGAATACATCACTTGAAATATCCATCCTATTTCCCCCAGAACAATGACAAAAGAAGAAAAAACAAAACAAGACATGACTACAAAACAAGGAGAACACAATCATACAAAGCAAAAAAAACCACTTGACCCTGAAAATTTTCCCACCGAGGCCACAGACAACCCGTCTAACCCCAGTGTACATAACCTGGCCCAAAAAACATAAACCAACACATAGTAACTATAGGAACAAAACAGCAAATAAATACAAACACATAACCATGGCAAAAAAAGAAAAAATTACATGACAGTAACTGTGGAAACAAAACCTAAATACAAACATGACTAAGAGCAAAAAATGCATACTAACACACGATAACTATGAGAAAAAACAAGAAATAAATGCACACATGGTAACTATGGAAGAAAAAAAAAACCCCACAAGAAATACGTGCAAACACACCGTGACTATGGGGAAAAAGAAAAAAAACCACACACGAAACCAGAAATACATGAAAACACCTGGAAACTGAACGAAAACACCATACTATGGCCCCTCAAGAAGAAGAGGGGAACGAACAAAAAGCAAAACATGGCCAAAGCCCCTCAAAGGAAGAGGGGGAAACCAAACAAAAAAAAAAAAAAAAAACAAGACCCAGACTATGGATTACAAAACTCATGAGGCAATCTAAAATTGCTTAGCATAACTTGACTATGACTTAACTATGGATTTCAAAACACATGAGGCAATCAAAAATTGCTTAACATAACTTGACTATGGCTTTCAAATACCCATGAGGCAATCTAAATTGCTTAACATAACTTGACTAAGACTTGACTATGGCTTACAAAACACATGAGGCAATCTAAAATTGCTTTACATAACTTGACAAGACTAGACACCGTATGGGCCAAAGCAAAAAGATGATCGGCGGAGATCCAACGCCCCCCCAGGCAGAGCCCCGGTGACCTCCCTGCCTCTGATGGCCCACGGATAGTCCCACAAAACAGTACATGGTCAGGCGGCCTGCCCCAGTCCCAGGCCCCCAGAAACAAGTCCTCTGGCGGCTGAACCAGGTCACCCCGTAGCAAACACAGTTTATCGGGCGACCAACCCAAGACGCTGAACGCACAAAGCAGTTCCTCGGGTGGCCGACCCGCATCCCACAACCACCAGGACCGTGGAGGAATAGCATGCAGCCCGCCTAATGACGACAATACATGAGAGCGTAAGTCTGCCAGACAAAAACCTCCAACGGCCCCCAGCTGGTGGCTCCTGAGAGGGGAACAATCAAAAAATTGGACCTCCTTGAATCCTGATTGGGTCGCAGCCGCACCTGCGCTGGACCCCCACTGGACCTCGTCGGACCCCGATTGGGTCACCACTGCACCCACGTCGGACCCCGACTGGGTCACAGCCACACCTGAGCTGGACCCCCACTGGACCTCGTCGGACCCTGATTGGGTCGCAGCCACACCTGAGTCAGACCCCCACTGGGTCACCTCGGCCCACGCGTCGGACCCCGACTGGGTCACAGCCACACCTGAGCTGGACCCCCACTGGACCTCGTCGGACCCTGATTGGGTCGCAGCCACACCTGAGTCGGACCCCGACTGGGTCACCTCGGTCCACGCGTCGGACCCCGACTGAGTCACCGCTGCACCCACGTCGGACCCCGACTGGGTCACCTCGGCTCACGCGTCGGACCCCGACTGGGTCACCTCGGCGACGACCTCCATCCCTGAACCTGGAACCTCCAGTCCCATGACCTTGACAGATTCCAGACCAGTAACGCTGTGGAGGGGCTCAGAGAACGAGAGAGGACCGGGATCAGTTCCACCGGCAGCGCCAGAGCCCAGCGAGACGAGCTCGGGTGCAGCAGACAGCTGCCCCTCGCTCGCCTCCCCATGAGGCAGGCAAAAATGCTCTAACACACCATAAAGGAAAACAAGAAAGAGCACTTGCCTGCACTCAGGCTCTGGAGCTGTCCAGGACTTCGTCGATCCAGGTTCAGACAGACGCTCGTCGTCGGGCTCCCACTCGGCTGCGTCGGGTTCCACAGCTGGCCTGATGGTCTCTGCAGCTGGATCCTCTCGCGCTGGCGTCCACGCCAATAACCCGTATGGCGTGGGGGCAGAGGACCCTCGACCTGCTGACTTGGGCTGCATCTCTGAGGAACCCTGGGGACGCTCTCTCGTCGGCTCTGGCTCCTCACCGCAGTCCGTTCTCCTCCTCTGTCCAACACTAGGCTGCAGGGCCGGGATATCTCCCAGAGCCGCAGGCCTCCCCCTCGTTCGACGGCGTGGGACTGACGCCGAGGACCGCTCCGCAGGAGGAAACACAGAGGCAGCAGGTTCAGTATTACTGGCTACAGCTGGAGAAGGAAACTCGGGGAGCTGCGAACCCCGAGCTTCACCCCCAGGAGTCAGACAAGACAGATCACTATGATGGATAGGTAAGTGAAATTGAACTTGCCTGTCTCCTGCAGGGAAGATGGTGCCAGCTGTAGAGGACGTTGCTCCTTCCCTCGCTCACTGGATGGTAACCCAGGACCCATGGACGGAGCTCACCGGCACAGGACTCAGCTCACTCTCAGCAGCTGGCTGATAGAGCGGGTCATTCCGGCGGCCCGGAACTGGATCCGGAGCAGGAGCTTGCTGAAGACGTGCTCGACCGCGACGCCGACGCCTCCGCCGGCCCCCAGATGGTGCGAACTCCAGGACTGGATCGAGGACGGGATCAGGATCCATAGGCCAAGAGCAGGAGTGCCTCTTCTCCTGCTTCACGCCGCGTTCCTCCTCCAGCATCAGGAAAATCTCGCGTTGTGCGGCGATATCTTCCCTCCTCGCGTCGACTTCCGGGTGGTCGGCCCAGCGGGAAGGGAGATGACAAAGGACGTCTTCAGCAGCGTCTAGGTACCAGTGTATTCTATGGTGGTAGTCCAGCAGTGAAGCGGGGATGAGCAGCTCATCCACGACTTCCAGGAAGCCTGTCAGCTCGTGGCACGGGCTCCCAGCGCGGCCCCTCCGCGACGGCATTCTTCCCACACACTCAGTGCCCAGACGGAAACAGCAACTGTCCAAAAACTCAAGCTCACTGGTGAATTGCGCCTCGGGTTGGCGTCACCGTAAACGCCGTTATGGCAGCAGTGTACTGTCACGGGTGGCTCTCGCGAGCCACCATAAGATGCCACACAGTCACCAGTGAGTTCAGTGAGTTTTATTACGGTGAGAATAGTGACAACACAAGCTGCTGAGACATTGACACTTGAGTCTACTCACAACAGGAGGCATAGGCTAAACAGCTCTACAGGTCCAGAGGAGGAGACAGTCAAGTACAGACAGACGAGGTTGGTGATAATGATAACACCGGCTGCTAAGGCAGAGACACACAAAGATCGATACACACCGGGAGGGGTAAGGCTATACAGCACACTTACTAGTCCAGGGGCACGATGGTCAACCAAGCAGACGTGGTAGGAATAAATCCTAAGCATCCGTAGCGTGACGGAGAGTTAACAGACTCTGCTGCAAGGATGTGATTGCTAGCGAGGGTAGAAATAGTCCTGGCACTAACGACCACAAATGCAGCGCAGCTGTTCAGGGTTTGACAGCTGAGCGGAAGCCTCCCCGAGCACTATCACAATAAGAGCTCGGAGAGCTAGAATCATAACGCCGCTGTCAAACCCTGACAAGATTAACCCGAGCACCAAGGCATAGTGCTCGGGTCATGACAAAGTCTCCTCTTAAATTATAATCATTGTCTCTTTTTTTGAATATTTTTTGTATATTAGTTGGGAGTTGATTATTAATTGCCCTGTACATTACTTGTGCTGTCTTATATTTAACTAAATCCATGAACTTTATGGCATGAGACTTTAAAAACAACGAGTTGGTATGGTCTCTATATCCTACATTATTTATTATCCTTAGAGGTTTTTTTTTGTAATGTGCATATTGGCTGTAGGTTGGTCCTGTAGGTGTTTCCCCAGACCTCTACACAGTAGTTAAGATATGGTAGAAACAGTGAATTGTACAGTAAGAACAATATAGTACAAATTGTGTCTTGTCTTCCCCAGTCTCCCTACACATTTTGCCAACTTGGCCCGGACGTGACTGATGTGAGGTTTCCAGCAGGTTTTTTTGTCTGGCATCACCCCCAGAAACTTATTTTCCTGTACTGTTTCAATTCTGGTATCACCTATCGTTATCATTATTTCATGATTTATTTTGTAATTTCCAAACAACATAATCTTTGTTTTTTTTTCAGATTTAGAGATAATTTATTTTTGTTAAACCACTGTGTTAACCTTTTCATTTCAGTTGTGACCACCTCTAAAGCCTGCTGCAAATTCTCACCAGTGCAAAGGATATTTGTGTCATCCGCAAACAAAATAAATTTCAGAATTTTTGATAATTGGCATATGCCATTTATATATAAAATATGAATTTGGGTCCCAAAACTGACCCCTGGGGCACACCACAAGAGATGTTCATGAAGGGTGATTTGTGCTCACCAATTTGTACAAATTGTTGTCTGTTACTTAAATAACTTTCCACTCAACTCAGTCCAACCCCTCTTATCCTCTTACCCCTCTTATCTTTCCAATTTCCTCAGTAAAATTCTGTGGTCAATGGTGTCAAAAGCTTTCTTTAAATTTATAAATACTCCTACAGCAAACTTTTTTTTTTTATCTATACAACTGTGGGCGGTTCGGTTAACCCCCACAACAGATTAAGGACAGTCAGCTCTCTTCTCTTGGTTTTTCCCGCTGCACTACTGAGATGTAATGTGCCATGCATGTATTGTGATGTAATGTGCCATTCATGTATCGTGATGTAATGTGCCATTCATGTATTGTGATGTAATGTGCCATTCATGTATAGTGTTCATGCGTCCTGTCCTTACTGTGACCTAGAGGCTGAGATCAATATGTAGATGTGTCTTGTAACCTCTTTGTCCTACACCTGGAGCAGAGGCTAGCAAATCTGCCTATTGTTATGTAGGTCTTTCAAATGCAAATGTCTCATGCCTGTTCTGCAGTCCCTTTGATCGTACCAACTGCTGTGAATCCGCTTTGATGTATTGTCTGAGTTGGGTATAAATACTGCACAGGTTCTGTAACTCGCTCTCTCAATTCCACTTCCTCAACTGCTGCTGCTGGACACAGACTTTGTGTTCTCCTTCTTCGAGAGCCGCTGGGCTCGCTCCCGGCGCGCATGCACGGCGCCGGGAGCTGAGCTCGTGACGGCGGTATGATTAATAAAACCTGCTTAAAACCACAGCATTGCTGCTTATTTTTTCATGCCGCCGCACTGGTGACCCCGAAGACGCACACGCTTTGTGCGACGCAACCTTCTGGTCTGGACATCCATGCTGAACCGGCTGAGGGACACAAGACGTCTCCTCCCTCTCGCCGCTCCAACGCACCATGATCTGAAGGCAGAAAAGAACACGCTGCCAGTGAACGCTTCACTGGCGACCCCGAACATGCATACGTTTTGTGCAAAGCAACCTTCTGATCTGGACGGCTGCACTGGTGACCCGTTCTTCATGATGAGATCTGCACGTCTGAGATCTGCTCATCCACGCTGGACCGGCCGCGCTCGCAGCTCCTCCACACGAGAGCGCAGGCACCTCGTCCCCTCTCCACGACGGCGTCCTCCATGGCCGGCGGAGAACGCAACGCGTGGACCTGAACGCACCACGGCCGAGCGGTGACAAAGATCGTCTATTTCCTCCCACCGCTCCAACGCACCATGGCCAAGCTGCAGCCACAGCTCAAACCTGGATTTTATCGGCACCGTCTGCGCCGATCTCCACCAAGATTCTGCACCCTGGTTCTCCTCTCCAGCTGGCCCACCCACGCACGGAACCCCGGCACACGCACCGGGGAGTTACGAGGACGGCGCACCATGCACGGGACAATAACGGCTACAGAGACCACCATCGTCCTCCGCCGCTGCACATGCCCTAGAAAAACAGCCGATCGCCACCCTTGGAACCTTCAGGGCTGCCCGCACACCTGAAGCACGCTCGCAGCTCGCCCACAGGATTCATTAATGGTCTCAGCCACGGCACATAAGGGAATTCAGCCGTCAGCTTTTCCCGAGGACTTTAGGGCTGCGCCCGCACCTAAAACCAACAAGCCAAGTCCCTCTGCTTCTTTTTTTTCTTACAGCCGCTACGCAGCCTCGCCGCTCCTGTTTTCTTCATGGCCACGAGAGGAGTCAGAGACTAATTTTTCTTCTTGTGGACCTCTGCACGTTCAACGGGACAGCCCTTTGACATCGCGGACCCACAAGCAATTTTTGCGCGGCTCGGATGATTTCACCGTCCCCCTGCCGGCACTTACTACCCCCCTCCTCCCTCCCCCTCCACCTGCAGTGAGCTTCTCCCACAGCTCGCTCCCATAGAGGGATTATCGAGGTCTCGGCCCCCTGCCGTGCCCTCTGGGGGGGGAGTGTGTGGGCGGTTCGGTTAACCCCCACAACAGATTAAGGACAGTCAGCTCTCTTCTCTTGGTTTTTCCCGCTGCGCTACTGAGATGTAATGTGCCATTCATGTATTGTGATGTAATGTGCCATTCATGTATAGTGTTCATGCGTCCTGTCCTTACTGTGACCTAGAGGCTGAGATCAATATGTAGATGTGCCTTGTAACCTCTTTGTCCTACACCTGGAGCAGAGGCTAGCAAATCTGCCTATTGTTAAGTAGGTCTTTCAAATGCAAATGTCTCATACCTGTTCTGCAGTCCCTTTGATCGTACCGACTGCTGTGAATCCGCTTTGATGTATTGTCTGAGTTGGGTATAAATACTGCACAGGTTCTGTAATTCGCTCTCTCAATTCCACTTCCTCAACTGCTGCTGCTGGACACAGACTTTGTGTCCTCCTTCTCCGAGAGCCGCTGGGCTCGCGACGACGGTATGATTAATAAAACCTGCTTAAAACCACAGCATCGCTGCTTATTTTTTCATGCCGCCGCACAACTAGTAATTTCTTCTATGGGTTCAATCAGTGCCAAAGATGTAGATTTGTCTGCTCTAAAACCATACTGACTGTCTGTAAGAAGGTTGTGTTTTTCAATGAAATTATCCAGTCTCTTAGTGAAGATTTGTTCAAGTATTTTGGAGAATTGTGAGAGTAAAGAGACCGGCCTGTAATTTGTGAAATGATGACTGTCTCCTGTTTTGTATAGTTGTGTCATGACCCACTCTGGGCCGTCATCTGCCTCAGCTGCGCGCTCACCTGCGGATAATCAGTCACGGGCTTTATAGCCCGCTCTGCCTGAAGCCTCGGCACGGAGCCGTCTGTCTTGCTACCGGACCTTCGTCGCTCGCACACCTGTTTCCATACAGCTCTGCGCTTCTTCTGAAAGACCTCTTCGTCACAAGTAAGCATAATTGCTACTCACCTTTTCTCCCAGGCTCTCCCCTGTGCACAGGTGGATCCCTCTAGCGGCGGAACTGACTCTCCGCGGTGGCGGAACGTTCCCCTCGCCTCACCGATCATCATCGCTCATCCACGGGTGTGCCTCGAAGACACTATCTGGCTGGAGGCTACGAGCTGAAGCCTGCGCCCTCTTCAGACCACCTGCAAGTAAGCCCCAGTTAATACCTAATTCTTGGTGTTGTGGCTGAGATTAACACCTGTGCTTTGGCTCTGTTTCTAGGGTTGCCAGACTGTACGGCATTCTGTCTCGCCTCAGGCTGCAGCTCGTCCACCATCAACATATTCACATAACGCATACACGCACCCACACATCCTCTGTTGGTCACAAAATAAAGATCATTGAATTGCACTCGAGCCTGTGTGTGTGTGTTCCCTAGGTCCAACAATATGTCAAGTTGTGGGGAGCGTGAAATGAAGAAGCTGAATTGTTTCATGATTCAGGTTTTAATATTGTAGTCACATCCCCAACATATCTCTCAGGAACAGAAGAGACTGAACTCAGTCAGAACCCCCTTATTTATACATACAACATCAAAAGCCAAATCACACATCCTTGTCAAATCCTCTTATTGATCATAACTCCCCCTCAATGTCCTTCAGTCCTCCACCTGGCCCCAGGGGGTCAGGAAGTCTTTTCAGGTCCTTACTGCCGTGTCTCCGTCTCCCTGCTGTTCTTCACAGGCGGTCCAGACCTATTGTCCTCCTCTAAGACGTGAGGTCAGTCCACATATGCAATCTTAAACATCCCCTTGTGCTTATACATATGTAGGCATGAATACATGAGCCACAACCCCCCCCCCGCCAAATGTCAAAGAATGGACAATACTGTATAATCGATCTCCAAAATATGACATCAGTGGCATAACTACACAACTTGATCACCTTAAAAAAATTCAGCAACCACATCAACAGTATAGCCTATACAGCAGGGGTCCCCAAACTTTTTCCTGTGAGGGCCACATAACTTTTGCCTTCTCTGATGGGGGCTGGGGTCAGTTGGTAACAGAAAAAGTGTGACGATTGGACGGGTGCCTAAATGTAAACATTTGTTTTCCAGAAAGCCACAAATGACCAAATATTAATAACCCTTTCCGGAATCTTCACAGGAAAAAAAGTCAGAAAATAAATAACACTATTTATGAAATAAATAACCAAATAACCCTCTCTGGGTTCTTCACAGAAACAAGTCCATGGAACATTAACTTTGTGTTGTGCCGTGCACAATCTGAACAGGTAAAAGCTCAGCTTAGTTGTCAGAGCAGAATCTCTTCCTTAAATGACTCATATGAGCAGTCTCTCAAAGTTCTTGTGTTTCTTCCTTATAATCCTTTTGTAGGTTCCAGCAGGCTTGTAGACACCGCTGCTGAACAGCCTTTTCTTTGCATTGAACAAAAAAATAATCGTTTGTCCACTGCAGGTTAAATACCCTGCATTCTGAATCAATTTTTCTCTTACCAAACCTTTTCACCATTATTCCATTTTATTTGACAGGGGTGACTCTAGGATTTTTTTTTTCTGAGGTGGGGGGGGGTTCACTTAGGGGCACAGACTGCAGAAGGGTGGAATAGAATGTCACATTCTATGCGTGTATTAGTCTCGATCGCGTGGCCAGACTGAAAAAAAAAAAAAAAATCATCACACTTACCAGTGAGGAGGAAAAATCAGTGCAGGCGGACACAGCAAGCCGAAGATTAAAGGTGTTTTATTCCTCCATCACGAGGCTCACCCAGCGCTCTGTGAGAGAGCTCTGAGCAGTTGACTAAGAGCGAATTCTAAGTGCGATAGTGAAGCATGAACAGTCAGCTCTTTATACAGTGATACAGAGAATCCATGGCTCAGAATGCATGGCTGAGCACACGCTCAGCAGGGGAACGAGACGGCGCTCGGCCGACTTGAAGCGAGGTGCGGGAAAAGCTCTGTGCAGGAGGGGGTGGAGGGGGGTGGGGATAAGCGTCTCTGGTATTGTTCAGGGGGCCGAGCCAAATGTGGAGGCGGGCCGTATCCGGCCCACGGGCCATAGTTTGGGGACCACTGCTATACAGCATGATCACATTAACAATTCAGTGATAACGCCAACAGCATAGTCTACACAACATGCTCGCATTAAAAAAATTTCAGTGATAACACCAACAGTATAGCCTATACCACATGATCACATCAAACATCAGTCTGTACGTCGTCTGGGTTTCAATCGTCTTCCGAATCTGCTGTACGCAGGCCTTGCCGTCCCTGCGGCGCTGTCCTGCAAAGAATCTGCAGCCTGAGGAAGAAAGTGGTTATTTGGTCCCTGCAGGGGGTCCGGGACGTGTTCCCTGGGGAGTCTGCCATGTCGAGGTGCCCTCACCACTCGTACAGACTCGTCATTCACCACAAAAGCAGGCTTTAATCTGTCAATACTGACTGTCTCTTTCCTGTCTCCTAAATCTAGCAGAAAATGCTTATCACCAGTTTCCAGCACTCTAAAGGCGCTTTTCCACTAGCCCCGCTCAGCCCTGATTGAAAACCCGACTCTACTCACTTCGGTTCGGTTCGGCCTCAGTTGCTTTTCAACTACTGCTGGCACACCTGCTGGCACACCTGCTGTGGGTGGGATTTGTTGAACAGCAGGCGGCGCCACACCCTCATGACGTGAAACACGCGACCGAATCCTCCACAACAAACAAAATGGCTGATGACGAGGAGAGAAGGAAGGAGGAAGGAGAGAGGAATGACTGTGACATGAAACTGGTTAAATCTATGGTGCTGACTTGTTGTGCTCTGCACAATCTGTGTGAGAGTCATGGAGAGACGTTTGACACTACATTGGATGATGCAGTAGATGAACCAGTGATGGCAGTGGCACAGAGAGCAGAGGAGCAGGGTGGTGATATTGTAGTGAACTCAATATAAGCACCCTACTTGGCTTGACAAGTGGATTGACCCTATTGGCGACACAGGTAGAGTGCGGGACTCCGGAGCGAGAGGCATGAGTTCGAACCTCCCGGTGGGACGTCGCCATGTTGAGCTGCACGTTACAATATAATACGAGATGCTGTGATGCAATACTTGTCAATTTCGTCTACATTTATGTGCATACATATTTCAAAAATGTTTTTTGTAAATAAAATGTTGTGAATGTTCCATCTACCTGTCCTCTTGTTCATAACGCTTATCTGTTAAGAAGGTGTGAAGCCATCAGCCTAATGATGAGTCCACACTTCTCACTGTAGTGATAATTGCTCACGCTGAGCGCTCTGACAGCCCCGCTGTGGGGGGTCACACACGACGTGTTCCTCCCCATACTCTCAATCATTTTTTTTCCCGTATATTTTTCTCTTTGGCGTACAGAAATGGCAATACGCCCGTATTTGCTAAAATTGCATTTTCCCCGTATTAAAATACGGCGAAACCGTATCACTTGACAGGTATGTAATTACATGCAGAAACACCGCACAGGCCATCTTCACAAAAATCCAGCTCGACAAGCCACTTTTGCTTAGGTGGAAATGCAAATTGAACTATAAATCATGTGCTGATACATGTCATATTTTCCCATGTAAAGGTCTCCCACTTTTACTTACAAATTGATTTTTAATTTTTGGGAAAAGGGAATATAAATTTTGCACTTGTTGGTAACAACAGTTGTGTGCAACAAAAACACAGTTGTGTCTCCTTGTCCGATTTGTCTACTGTTATTAGTGCCAAATTTTTGCTAGATTCCTTCTTAATTTATTAAATTTTGACTGGTGATGCAACATTCAACTTACACGTACTTACCTTTATCAGTGTCTACAAGTTCAAGCACACCTGTACAACTGCTTATAACCTAAAAAATGTACCCGTTCAAGAGAAATGGATTCCGCATTGCAAATTTGTTTAAAATAAAAAAAAAAAAAAACCTACCAAGACATTACGTTTCGTTGTGTTGTTAAAAATTAAATTACCATTAGAAGGCTATACACCTGACCTGATGAACAGCACCATGTGGAGTGAACAGAGAATGGAATGTGTATGTAATTATTGGCTTTTCTCATACGGTGTCATAACAGATAAACCAGACTTTTGATGCAAATAATACAATTTTATTCCAGAAGCAAAATTTACAAACAAAAAAACAGACTGGGCGATGACATCTCTGCAAGCTCTTCCCTTCGTAACGCAGCGTCCTGCTCCAGGGCTTCACGTGCATCTGCCCGCACATCTGCGGCCACCTGTCGCAAATGCTGCATGTACTCCTGATTCTTGCCGCTGGTCATGTTGCCGTTCCAAGAGCCGCATCTCTTCGTCATGCATGTTGACCATCGCTAATGTAAGGTCAGCGATGGGAGTTGTCTGTTTTCGTCTTGACTAGATGGAAAGACAGAAAGGCATGGTCGTTAAAGCTGGATCAGAATCAGAATCAGAATCAGAATCAGGTTTATTGCCATTGTTCATGTAGTACACAAACTAGGAATTTGTCTCGGTACAATGCTGCAACATTAAACATGATAAGATAAGAGAAATAAACTATACATGTAATAAAGTGTAGGATAAGATTAAGTGATACTGGTCAACAGTTAAAATATATATTAGCCAGCAGCAGATACTGTGGAGAACTATATAGTGCAGTCGGTAATGCAGGAAGAAAACAGTGATGATTGACATGAGTCTGGTTGAGCTGCTGTACATGGTGCACGAGAGTCAATAAGTCACTTAGTGTTCAGCAGTCTAATGGCAGAGGGGAAGAAGCTGTTCATGTGACGGGAGGTTTTAGTCTGGATGGACCGAAGTCTTCTACCAGAGGGGAGGGGGGCAAACAGTACGTGACCAGGGTGTGAGGGATCGGCTATGATCCGGCCAGCACGCCTCCGGGTCCTGGAGATGTACAGATCCTGGAGAGATGGGAGCTTGCAGCCGATCACCTTCTCAGCAGTGCGCACGACACGCTGCAGCCTTAGTCTGTCCCTGGCAGTGGCTCCTGCGTACCACACGGTTATGGAGGTGGTGAGGATGGACTCGATGATGGCTGTGTAGAACTGCACTAACATCTTGGTGGGTAGCTTGAGCTTCCTCAGCTGCCGCAGGAAGAACATCCTCTGCTGGGCTTTTTTGATGAGTGAGCTGATGGTCAGCTCCCATTTGAGGTCCCTGGTGATGGTAGTGCCTAGGAAGCGGAAGGAATCAGCAGTGGTGATGGGAGAGCCTGAGAGGGTGAGGGGGGGCAGAGGAGTAGTGACTTTCCTGAAGTCTACAATCATCTCCACTGTCTTCAGAGCGTTCAGCTGCAGGTTGTTATTGCTGCACCAGGACGCCAGCTGGGCCACCTCTCTCCTGTAGGCGGACTCGTCGCCGTTGGAGATGAGCCCGATGAGGGTGGTGTCGTCCGCAAACTTGATCAACTTGACAGACTGGTGGCTGGAGGTGCAGGAGTTGGTGTAAAGGGAGAAGAGTAGGGGGGAAAGTACACAGCCCTGGGGTGATCCGGTGCTGATGCTAGTATAGTCTGAGACAGTCTTTCCCAGCCGCACATGCTGCCTCCGGTCCGTCAGGAAGTCGATGATCCACCTGCAGAGGGAGTCAGGCACGTTGAGCAGGGACAGCTTGTCCCGGAGCAGAGCGGGGCGGATGGTGTTGAATGCGGAGCTGAAGTCCACAAACAGGATCCTGGCGTAGGTTCCCGGGAAGTCCAGGTGCTGCAGGATGGAGTGGAGGGCCAGGTTGACTGCATCGTCTACAGACCTGTTGGCTCGGTAGGCAAACTGCAGCGGGTCCAGGAGAGGGGTGGTGATGGACTTGAGGTGGGACAGGACCAGGCGCTCAAAGGACTTCATGACTACAGAGGTGAGCGCTACAGGTCTGTAGTCATTAAGTCCAGTGATCCGTGGCTTCTTGGGGACAGGGATGATGGTGGAGGATTTGAGGCAGGATGGCACGTGGCATAACTTAAGGGAGGTGTTAAAAATGTCTGTGAATACAGGAGCCAGCTGTTTCGCACAGAGTCTCAGGGTGGAGGGAGACACGCCGTCTGGGCCGGGGGCCTTGCGCGGGTTCAGTCTGGAGAACTGTTTGAGCACATCCTGCTCACTGATGATAAGGGGAGGGGGGGAGGAGGGGGGGGGGTGCCTTAAATGAAGTAGGGAATGTGGAGGCTGTGGAGCTGGAGGGAGGGGGGGAGTTGGACACAGATGACGAGGTGTCAAAACAGGCATAGTGTTGGGACAGTCTCTGACAAAGGGCTTTGTCATCCTGACCTTTAGGAGCCTGAGGTCGATAGTTGGTGATCTGCCTCAGTCCTCTCCACACGGAAGCCGAATCATTAGCAGTGAACTGCTGCTGGAGTCTCTCTGAGTACACAGATTTAGCCCTCTTCAGCTCTCTGTTAAACCGGTATTTAACCTCCCTGTAGCAGTCCCTGTCTCCACTTTTCAGCGCTGCTTCCTTCTCCTTCCTGATCTGTCTGAGCTTAGCTGTGAACCAGGGTTTGTCATTAGAGTAACTCACCCTGGTGCGTGATGGAAGAATGTTCTCTTCACAAAAGTGGATATATGAGTTCACAGTGTCCGTGTACTCATCCAGATCATGCGTGGCTCCTTTAAGCATGCCCCAGTCAGATATTTCCATGCACGTTTCCAGCTTCTCCTCAGCATCACTGGTCCGTATCTTCGTAGTGCTCACAACAGGTTTAGTGAGCTTCAATCTCTGTCTGTATGTGGGAATGAGGTGAACCATCACGTGATCAGATAATCCCAGCGCAGCTCGAGGGACAGCGCGATATGCGTCTTTCACTGTGGTGTAACAGTGATCCAGTGTGTTTAATCCTCTGGTGGGGCATTTAATAAACTGTTTGTAGCGGGGGAGATCGTGGCTCAGATTGCACTGATTAAAGTCGCCAGCCACAATAATCAGCGAGTCTGGAAAACTCCGCTCTGTGTGTTGAATGTGATCCGCGAGCACGCGCTGAGCTTCGCGCGTGTCCGCGTCGGGAGGGGCGTACACAGCGATCATTATGAAAGAAGCAAACTCCCGCGGGGAATAGAAGGGCTTGCATATATTATGGAATTACATATATTATGGAATTACACAGGTGAAAGTCTGTGGTGGAATGTCACTATTATATTATGCTTCATTGATGTATATAAGCTGAACTGTCATGTTGCTGCCCCTCAGTAGAGCAGATTTTGCAACACGCAGGGTGCTGTCTTCGGCTGCAGCCCCCCTGCAAAACTAAAAAGTATTAAGATTAAGAATATGGATGGATGGATGGGTAATGTTTAAACTAGTTGCTTGTAGTGTGGCCGCAGAAATCTGAATGGGTTAACCACTTGCACTCCGTTGTTCCGCGGACGGGCAAGTCTCTGCGTCCTAGGACGCATGAGGGCACACAAGAGCGCACTCGTGCGCGCTCAGACGCATAACGCATGATATACTGATGATGGTGCAGATGGAGATGGTGCTGGCCTCCAAGCGCCACTGGGAAAAAAATGCTGCAGACACAGAACAGATTAGTTCATCTGATTGACCTCTCATTCGACTAATAAGAGCTTTGAATTGGGTTTCTGAAACCATGAAGAGCCAATGAAAGAAAACCTAGGAAGGAGGACCCGCCTCCCAACGCTTTGAATGCAGTAAGCCAATTGAAGCAGAGAAGTTCGTGAGCTGTTTTTTTTTAAGGCTGGGTGAAGACTGGCTGCTGGAGCGGATCAAAAAAGGACACAGGAAGAGCCCCACAGACCCAGCAGCATGGAGACCATCCACAAATGCAACCTGTGTGACAGGGAGTGCCATTCGTGGATCGGCATGTTCGGCCACAGGCGGTGCTTATTTTGTATTGGTTCCAGCAGAGTAGACGTTGTGATTTCTTCCATGGTCATCATAGACCGACGGAGGCTGACCACGAAGGCTGAGTGACACACACGCCTTCGCCAGTCTTTTTTTAATTACTACTGTTATTTGTTTTGAAAAATCGTTCGCCAAAAACCGCAATCATGGAAGCACAAAACCGCAATAATGGAATTATGTTTTGATCGAGTCGCGAGACCAGAACCAGAGCGGACCAGCGTCGCGTTCGTCTGACAATGAGGAAGACAAGTTCGCTAAGACTCCGCTGTGAAGAGGTAAGGTGTTATAAGCTAAATTATTCTCTATCCCTGAAAATTGTAATCCAAAATGACTTTTGACCAATCTGTAAATTACAGCTGTGCGGTTCACGAAGTCTGAAGTTCGTGCGCCGCGGTACAAGGGGTTGCTCGCAGTGTACAGGCTGTGAACGTCCCCCCCACCCCCGCTATTCTTCTGCAGCGAGGGGGGGGGGGAGCCGCGATGATTGCACTGCTGTCCCACATCACCACATGAGGCTAATCCGTTGTGTAGCGATGGCCGAAGTCCATCCTCTGTAGCGAGCGAGGGGGGGGGCAACCCCCCCCCACACACACACAGTAGCGAGGGGGGGGAAGCCGCTGTGACAGCGTTGCTGTGGAAACATGCAACGAGTGTAATCCGTCATGTAGCGAGGGCAGAACTCCGTCCTTGGTAGTAGGGGGGGGACGACCCCCCCCCCCCACACACACACAGACACAGCTCTGAGTGTGACCTTTCCTTTGAGCCTAAAATGAAGATTCTACATTGAATTATTCAAAAGTTACAGACGTTTTTCCAAACTGTGCCATTTGGCACAATTTGGCACAGTTCCAAAACGCCTGGGAACAGCCTGAGAACAAAGCTGTGTAAAATATTCATTTTTTGTGGTATTGTTACCAAATTTGGATCTCAGCTGGATAACACTTGGTTCTACATTTCTGTTGCATTTTCCAGCCGAATCGGACAGCTGTGTGTTATTTGCAAGCATTTGTATCCAAAAAAACACTGTCCAAATTTTTTTTCTTCAAGTTCAGTATGTTTAGATGACTGTAACTCAGTGGCCGGAGCACGTAGAGAGATTATGTTTTTTTTGCCAAAAAATTCAAAGTGTTTTCTTTTAAATGAGACCAACCCCATGAAGATGCTGCAAAGGGTTGAAGAACAGCTTTCAATTTAGTTTGGGCATGTTATTTTTTGGCATTTTTAGGAAAATTGCCCGGAGTGCAAGTGGTTAATACAGTCAGCTGACGCGAAGCATTTCAATGAAGCATGTGGATTTCAACGGCAGTTCATGAGCTTTAGTTGTTTTTATAAAACCGGAATTACAGCACTTCAATCACCACACCTAAAAATGGTTGTGGAACACCGATAAGTGAAGACCAAAGAATAACCTTTTTGTACATTTAAAAAGACATTTTCAATTAATTAATATGCAGCTATAGGAAATTGCATTAATCAATTTGGGACATAACTTGTTAGGCTCCAGCCCCCCCGCGACCTGTAAAGGATTAAGCGGTAGAAGATGGATGGATGGATTTTCGACCCTGGTTTCCGCTGGACCTGTTTCAACCCAAAAAAAAATCGTGGTTATTGTGCCTTACCGGCACTTGAACGTGATCCAGATGGAGCTGGTGATGTGGAGTCGATCCAGCTGGCGCTCCAGCAGACGCACACGCAGACGCAGCGCCAGGAGAGTCCGGTGTGTCCATCATGTCCACTGAGGTGGACCCCTGTGATATGAAATGCGAAAATGCACGCAATTTAAAACTTAACACCAAAGTGCAACATGTACACAACACTCAAGTTTTTAACCAGAATACAATAAGCGTAATTCAGCGTTTTGTTCGCGCTAATACTTAACACAAAGCAAGCGTGAATCTGCAGTTGGCTGCAAAACAATAGGCAAGCCTCAGTAACAACCATTACCCACAATCTAACAACCTTCCTATTTCTTAAAAACAGTGAGCTTGGCACAGAAAGGATAAAGTGGCGAAAAGATGCGCAATATCAAAACAACACTCACCATCCACGGTTTCCAAGCCCGTGACTGTGACCGTGACAGTGACCGTGTCGAGCCCAATGTCTCTCAGCGAACCACTTCCACTCCTTCCGATCCGCTCAACTTCGAGCATTGTGGTCCTTCACTGCTCGGTAATCGCTTTTCAGCTTTTTCAGCTTCTCCCGACACTGTTTGGCAGTACGGATGTGCCCTTGGGAAGCCATCTGCTCGGACACCTGCATTTCGAGTAGATCCGTCCAACTCGCGCTGGATGCGATCATCACCTAATATAGAAAGAAAATTGCACACCTCCTAATATATAATATTAGGAGTATATTATTATATAAGTATATTATACAGTATATTAATATACCGTATTAAAGGGGTGCACTGTGTTCACTGGCTGAACAATTACAAATGGCGGTCGTGGAGTAAATTCAGCAGAAAAAGTTGCTTTCATGACGTTACGACCTGACCAATCAGCGGCGACCAGTCTCTTAAAGTCATATCACAGCCATACTCAGCCCTACTCAGCTCGGTTAGACCCTGCCCTGGATCAGGTACGAAAAAAGTACCTGCTAACCGGTGCTGGGGCTAATGGAAAAGCGCCTTTAGCGGGCTGAGTGGTGCGGTGTAGGGCTAAGTGAGGCTAGTGGAAAAGGGCCTTAAATGGACCATCATATGGCGGCCGGAGGGTCGGTCTTAAAGCCTCGTGCCTGACAAAAACGAATTCGGCATTTTTTAAAGCCTGAGGAACAAAAACCCGCGGAAAAGTGTGATGAACGGGGCCCGGGAGCATGTCCGCTTCCGTGCCGCTTAGCGGCCTCAGAGCTGGGAGGCGCCCTGGCTCTGGATGCTCTGGCAAGAATTCACCGGGCAGCCTGAGAGGTTGTGCAAAAACTAACTCTGCTGGGGAGGCATTCAGATCCTCCTTGGGCGCAGAACGCAACCCCAATAAAACCCATGGTAGTTTGTTTACCCAATCTGCATCCGTAAGCGACGCTCTGAGGGCTGCCTTCAAAGACCTGTGAAAACGCTCGCATAAACCGTTAGCCTGGGGGTGATACGCGGTAGTGCGATGGATTGTCGCCCCTAAGCTGCTGGCCATCGCTGACCAAAGCTCGGAGACAAACTGAGGTCCTCTGTCGGACGTAATGTCCGACGGAACCCCGAAACGCGCTACCCAGGCCATTAAAAAAACGCGAGCCACCTCTGCAGCCGTGGTTGATGTTAGTGGGACTACTTCTGGCCAACGTGTGGTTTGGTCCACCATTGTCAAAAGATGTGTGAACCCTTGCGACGACGGTAGGGGGCCCACGAGGTCGACATGCACATGATCAAATCTCTTGGCCGGGATTCGGAACGGTTCTAAAGGGGCTTTCATGTGCTTGTGAATTTTGGCCCGTTGGCAAGACATGCAGGTTCTTGCCCACTCTTTCACGAGCTTGCGCAGGCTCGGCCAAACAAACTTTTCCACAACCATCTTCACCAAAGCACGCACTCCCGGGTGTGCCAGGGAGTGAACCGAGTCAAAAACGCGGCGGCGCCACGCGGCCGGGACTACCGGGCGTGGTCGCCCAGTTGACACGTCGCAAATTAAGGGGGGCATACCGGTTTGCAAACACCTGCTCTCCAGCTTTAACCCTGTTGGTCCAGACTGGAGTGCGCGCACGTCCGCATCGCTACCCTGTTCCGCTGCCATGGCCGCGTAATCTATCCCTATGTCAACTGGGGCCGCGTACGCTTCCGCGCTGCTCTTGTGCCCTGCGGCTGCTGTAGTATAATCTGCCTCCGCGTGCCCTGGTGATGACACGGCACGAGAGAGGCAGTCTGCCACTACATTGAGTTTACCCGCTACGTGCTGAATGTCCGTAGTAAATTCTGAAATTGCGGCCAGATGCCTCTGCTGCCAGCCCGACCAAGGTTCTGAAATTTTAGACATCGTGAAAGTGAGCGGTTTATGGTCGACAAAAGCCGTGAAACGCCGACCTTCCAGCCAGAACTGGAAATGGCGAATGGCCAAATGGAGCGCTAACAGCTCCCTGTCAAACGTGCTGTATTTGCACTCGGCTTCGTTCAAGGATTTGCTGAAAAATGCCAATGGCTGCCAAACTTCGTCCACGTGCTGTTCCACAACCGCCCCTATGGCCAAATCTGATGCGTCCGTGGTGAGCGCTATGCGGGCCGATGGTTCGGGGTAGGCTAAAAGCGTGGCGTCAGCCAGGGCTCTTTTTACTTCTGCGAATGTGCGCTCCTGCTCCGGGGACCACACGACCGCGTTGGAGGGTTTTTGTTTTCTGAGCGCGGCATATAATGGTTGCATGAGCTGAGCTGCGTGGGGCAGGAAACGGTTATAAAAATTTACCCTTCCCAAAAACTCCTGCAATGATTTGACCGTTTGTGGTCGGGGGAAATTTGCCACTGCGCGCACCTTGTCAGGCAATGGGACTGCCCCTTCTGTGGAAACGCGGTGTCCCAGAAAATCGATCTGCGCCACGCCGAACTGGCACTTGGCTGGATTAATTATTAACACGTGTTCTCCCAACCTCCGAAAAACTGTAGTGAGGTGTTTTTCGTGTTCCTCCTCGGACGTACTGGCGACTAAAATGTCGTCGAGATAGACGAACACGAAAGGGAGATCACGTAACACAGCGTCCATCATACGGTGGAATGTTTGTGCTGCGCCTTTAAGACCAAACGGCATACGCAAAAACTCAAAAAGCCCAAAAGGGGTTATTACGGCTGTTTTGCATACGCGTGCTATGGCGAGTTTGGCATTATCTAAGCGCCGAGCTTTCGTGAAGACGGGGGGGCCAGTTGTGGTGATAAAATGCTCCACCCCATGTTTCGCCACTGTTGCCGAAAATTTGGGAACTGTGAGTGCTGGAAACTGGGTGAGGAGTGTGTCAAACTTACCGCCTGCTGTGGCAACGCTGGCCTGCACGGGTGGTGGGGACACTCGAGCTGCACAAGGAATAGAGTAGAAAGACAGTGCATTTACTAATCGTCTGTTGGCAAGATCAACTAACAACCCATGTGAGCACAAGAAATCAGCACCTAACATGTTGAAACTCACCGCCGCTATGATAAAAGTCCACTCATAAGTGCGGCCGTGTAAGGACAGGGTCAAAGTCCTTTCTCCATAGGTATTGATGCTCGAGCCATTCGCCACCGTTGCCCCGTCGCCGCGGGGGCCAGCCACCCGGTCAGCGTAGGTCGGGGTGATGAAGCTCACCTGAGCTCCGGTGTCTATGAGGAAATGCCGCCCGGAGCTCTCATCAGTGATGTAGAGCAGCTTATTGGTCTTGCCGAGAGCCGAAGCTGCTAACGGATCCCGGCTTTGGAGTTTCCCGAGCTCTTGTAACTGCACGGTGGCACACACCTGTGTGCCTTCTCTGCGAAACGCCGGTGATAATAGCAGAGGCCAGCTCCTCCGCTGCGTTGTGGCCGCGCCGCTGCCATGGTGGGTGGGTTCGGCTCCGCTGTCTCCGGCTCTTCGTCGCCCCGGGCCGCCGCACCGAGGTCCGCCGCTGCTGCTGTGGCCGTCTGCTCGCCGCAGGAGTTGAGGAGCCGCTGCGCTTCCTGGGCCAGCGCACGGGAATCCCGCTGGGTCTCACAACGCATGCTGGATAGGGTGCCTCTCATGTGCGTCGGGAGGTTGCTGAGTAAGATGTGCTTGAAGAGGAAGCTGTCGTTGTCTGATTCTCTCAACTGAAGCATGTCTTCCATCAGGGTGATCGGTCTGCGCCCTCCTTGGCCGTACATAGCCAGTAGCCTCTTAGCCCTCTCTTCGGCTGAGGGCGCGAAACACTCGATGACGGTAGCCTTTAACTCGCCGTATTTGTTGTCGGCGGGAGGCTGCTGTACCACGCTCCGCACGCATCGCGCTGTGCGGGCGTCGAGCTTGGCGATGACATGGTAGAACTTGGTGTCATCTGCCGTTATTCCTGCGAGCGCGAACTGCACCTCGGCCTGGAGGAACCACGAGTCCGGGTCGTTCTGCCAGAATTCTGGTAGTTTAATGGCGACGGCGCTCACTTGGGCCGCCTCCGACGAGTCTGCCTCGGGGGACCTCCTGTCATCCATTCTCACGTAACTGGTCACCAATGTGGGGAGCGTGAAATGAAGAAGCTGAATTGTTTCATGATTCAGGTTTTAATATTGTAGTCACATCCCCAACATATCTCTCAGGAACAGAAGAGACTGAACTCAGTCAGAACCCCCTTATTTTTACATACAACATCAAAAGCCAAATCACACATCCTTGTCAAATCCTCTTATTGATCATAACTCCCCCTCAATGTCCTTCAGTCCTCCACCTGGCCCCAGGGGGTCAGGAAGTCTTTTCAGGTCCTTACCGCCGTGTCTCCGTCTCCCTGCTGTTCTTCACATGCGGTCCAGACCTATTGTCCTCCTCTAAGACGTGAGGTCAGTCCACATATGCAATCTTAAACATCCCCTTGTGCTTATACATATGTAGGCATGAATACATGAGCCACAAAGTAGTATTACTTTTGCTATTTTCATTTTGTTTGGAAATTTACCAGTTTGAAATGACAGGTTCCAGATGTGGGTGAGTGGTTTAACAATTCCTTCAATTACTTTTTTCACTATTGTCATGTCAATTTCATTCCAGTCAGCTGATTTTTTGTTCTTAAATTTACTCACAGTCTCGATAATTTCCTTTTCAGTTACTGCACCCAGAAAGATTGTGTTTGGATTTCTATCTTCTATTTCATTTACAGACCCACTATCGTTTGTTTCTGGTGTCACTATTGTTTTTGCTGATTCTGGACCAATGTTTACAAAAAATTTATTGAAACCACTAACCACATCCTCCATATTATTTATCAAATTGTCATTTTCAATAAAATATTCTGGATAATTAGCATTCTTTGATCGGTTATTAATAATTCCATTTAGCACTTGCCACATTCCTCTTAAGTTATTCTTATTATCCTCTAATATTCTGTTGTAGTATTCTTTCTTACAAGTCCTCATTATATTAGTTAGCTTGTTTTTATATCTTTATATTTGATCTCAGCCTCTACCATTCTACACTCAATGAATTGTTTATATAATGTATTCTTCTTTTTACATGCATTTACTAACCCCTTGGTGACCCATGGAATATTTTTATTTTGTTGTCTGTCACTATATTGCTTTATAGGACAGTTTTTATTGTACAATGATTGAAATATTTGTAAAAATTCATCATATGCTTTATTTATATCATTTTCGTCACAAACTATCTTCCAGTCTTGCATTAATAATTCCTTTGCCAGTAAATACATAGATTCTTCAGTTCTTATTCTTTTATATTTAATATTTTTGGTATACCTTTTCTTCCTATAATCACATTGATAGACAACAAAAACTGGCAGGTGGTCACTGATATCGTTCAATAAAAGCCTCCTTATGATATTATTTTCCATCATGTTTGGATGTAAACAGAGCTGTAGTTTGTTAGCAACAGAGAAGACCTTAGCGTCGTCAAAGCGCTTTGAGTGGTCTTTGTGACTAGAAAAGCGCTATATAAGAGCAGGTTAGTTAGTTAGTTAGTTAGTTAGTCGTCCACAAACAGAGCAATATACAGTAGTTATGCACAGCTTCCGGCATGTTGTTCACAAAGAGGACAAAAAACAGGGGGCCTAATACACTGCCCTGGGGGACTCTTGACAGTACATGCATCCATCCAGATGCTGCCTCATTAACAATTACCCGTTGTTTCTTTCCTGTAAGAAAACTCCAGCTCCAGGTGAGGAACTTTCCCATAATTCCGTAGCCTTTAAGTTTGGCCAAGAGTCTCTCATGCCAACGCTGTAAACAAATAAAAGCTCTGAGATATATCAGTGTTTCCCCCACAATAAAGTCAGTTGCATTTTGCATTTTGTTAAAAGATGTTGGACATAATCGAATTTACCTCAGAGCAGACGTAAAATCTAGTCAGAACCACAAAGAACCACAACACCGTGTTTGGGTGTTTTAATGTCGGGGTAAAACAGACAGCTGCAGCTGTTCATTTTACCCCGAAATTGTATGTTTTAGTCATGTCCTGGTGAGCACTCGCCCCCACCATCCTGTTTCTCTGCTCTCCTGTGATTACCTCATCTGACGCACCTGCTGATTCTGCTGAGCCAGCCTTTATAAGGAAGCGCTCTTCGATGATTCAACACTGTTTCGTTTGGGTATACTGCCTTGAGCAGATTGTATCTAGCTTGTAAGCTCTTTGCGTTAGATGATTATTTACCTGACACGACTCTCTCCTCCTCCTTCTCCAGGTTGCTGCCAACGAAGTGGTGCATCTCCAGGGGTCTCAGTGCGCTCACCAGCCTGTTGCTTCACCAGCTGCAGTTCCTCCACTCCACCTGGTCAGACACAGCTCATCATTCCCATTCCCAGCAGTTCCGACCTGCTGGTTCATCTCCTTCTCTGGGTTCTGAGTTGGTCTCTCTCTTTTCCACTTAAGTGGTGTAATTTGGATTTCCAAATCCTCCTCCATTCCTCTTGCTAACCAGTTCTCGTCTCTCCCTCTGCAGGTTGCTGCTCCTCTGGCGAGTGACTGTTTTTCCCCAAGTTTGCTCTTTTGAAAATCAATAAATGGTCAAACGTACTTTGTGTGCGTTTCTCTTGGTGTTGCACCTTGCATTTAGGCTGACTGTCCAGTCAATATGACAGAACGAGCCAGCCATGGTCACAGCCTAGCAGGTGCCGCAGCAACAGAGCACACCACGCTCCACCACCTCGGCCGTTAGTGAGCCCGAATGGCATCACTAAGTATTCAAATTGGCTCTGGTGTGTTTTAAAGGCCGTCTTCCACTCATCGCCCTTGCAAATGCGGACCAAATGATATGCGTTCCTCAGGTCTAACTTGGTGAAAACCTGTGAGTGCTGAAGGAGCTCGAATGCTGAATTGATCAATGGCAGAGGGTACTTGTCTTTGATGGTGATAGCGTTGAGCTCCCGGTAGTTGATGCACGGGTGCAGCGAGCCATCCTTCTTACCGACGAAGAAGAACCCGGCCCCGAGCGGAGCCGAAGATGGCCGAATAATGCCAGCATTCAGCGACTCCTTAATGTACTGCTCCATCGCCTCCCTCTCAGGGCCAGAAATGCTATACAGCCGGCTGGACGGCAGCCTCGCCCCCGGGATGAGGTCTATAGCACAGTCATAAGAGTGGTGAAGCGGCAGTGACAACGCTCTTGACTTGCTAAAGACGTCATCCAAATCATGATATGCCCGAGGGACGAGGCTGAGGTCCGGCGGCTCAGCCCGAGAGGGAGGAACAGACAGCGATGAGAAGCATTCAGCTGAACGCATACAGTTGGCCATACAAAACGGGCTCCAGGCAGAGATGGTACTTTTGGCCCAATTGATTGTTGGGTTATGCTTCTGAAGCCACGGATAACCTAGAACCACCGGGGACGATGAAACGGGGAGAACCAGGAGCGATAGTTCCTCCCGGTGGTTCCCGGAAAGAGGGATGGATATAGGCACCGTGCTCAGGGTGACCACCATGACCTCGCCGCCAGATATAGTGGTGATTCTCTGATTATAGGGCAATTTACGTGTGGGAATGCCCACCTGCTTGACGAAAACAGCAGACACGAAATTACCCTCCAACCCCAAATCAATCAGTGCCATAACCCTCCTCTCAACCACCGGCTACTGAACGAGGGCCGAAATAGAAAAATTGCCGGTGGAGGTAGATTTGGTCCCGCCCTCAAGCCCCCCCACGGTTACTGACGGGCTGCGTCTTTTTGGCCGCTGCCGGCACTCGTCCAGACTGTGGTTGAGTGAACCCCAGTACATGCATGCGCCAGCCCTCCGCCTTCGCCAACGCTTATCATCAGTTAGGCTCCGAGAGAGCTCCATTGGTTTGGGCAGAGAGCCGGCACCGCCAGTGCCAGTAACCACAGCGGGTATGTGCTCAGCGCGCGGGCAAAGGGTGGGGCCGCGCTCCTTCGCGCGCTCACGGTGCTGATTGTCCAGCCCTACCGCCTGATCTATGAGGCTGTCAAACATCTCCGGGACAGGATGAACTGCCAGATCGTCACGTAGTTGATTGTTCTGTCCGTGGAGGAACGCGCTGCGTAAAGCAGTATCATTCCACCCCGACTTGGACTCCACAACCCGGAACCCCACTAAGTACTCGGCCGCCGACCGGGTACCCTGGCGGAGAGTCAATAGGCGGCTCATTACGTTGCCCTGACGCTCGGTCCGGCCAAATGCGCAGGTGAAAGCGGCCACAAATTGGTCAAACGTATAACAGCGCCCTTCAGGGTTGTCTAGAGTGGACTGAGCCTACTCCAGGGCTTGATTCCTGAGCAACAGGGTGAAAAACTGGGTCCTTGCGACATCCCCCGGATACTCCCCCCCTCAATCTGCTCTAGGTACATCTGCACTTGAAAAAGAAAAAGCTTACACTTCCCCACCTCCCCCGCGTACGGGGAAGGCATGGAAACGGAGGTAGTATGGCGCACCATAGTGCGCGGAGCAGGCTGAGGGGACGCACCCGTGGGATGTGCTGCGGACCACAACATAATCATGTTGGATACCTATTGTGTCAGTGCAGTGAGCTGTTGCTCAGTCGCTGTTAGGCGATCCATAGCGAACTGCTCCTGTGGTGAGGCACCGGTTGAGCTACTGTCCTGGCTGGGTCGTTCTGTCATGACATATTAAGTTTTGACAGCTCACGTGCACGATGCCAAACACAGGATGGAACCACACAGAAGGGCACGTTTGACAGTTTTATTAATAGCAAAATACAACAGTGCACAGCTACAGAAACAGTCACTCGCCAGGGGGAAGGACCTGTGGAGAGAAGATGAGAGCCGTGAGCTGAGGAGTGGAGTAAGGGGAAAATGGGCGAGCCAAATTACCACTTACTTGGGAAATCCAGAGAGGACTGGCAGGACCCAGCGGGGAATAGATGAACCAGTAGGGTAAGGAGGGGTAGTGTAGCTGATGGTGTCTGACCAGGAGGATGAGGTCGCTGAAGGACAGTGTGGTGGGGCAGGAGAGCGCGCGCAGTCCCGGTGACATACCTACACTGTGGCAGCAACCTGAGAAGGGAAAAGAGAATAAATGTTAATGACGTGTTAACGTTTAGATTGTACACAGCTTGCCTGATTTCGGGCAGTATACCCAGATGAGCCAGCGTAGACTGCGTGGAGGAGACCTCCTTAAGTACGCTGGCTGATGAGCGGGCGCAGGTGTGTCTTCTGCCTCAGGTGCCGTGATGAGTTGGACAAGGTGAGACCGGAGGGGAGGGGCGTGCTCCCGCTGCCCATGACAGTCTGGGTAAATAAACGTCAGATCTGTGACATTCATACAAGTGAAAACATACCTGGTGCTCTTGTCTGTCTTGCGTCTGTACCACCAATCACACGAACAGTCCTTTTTAGCTTTCAGTGCATGATCTATGCATTGCTGTTGAAGCCAGCGCAGATTTAGCTGAGGTTTAGGAGTCTCACACCATGAACAGCAGCAAGTACCAGAACTACAAAAAAACATTCAAAAATACAAAAACTACAAGTGCTGAAATTATTTGCCACTTGACTGCAAAACAGGTATGTGGACAATACATTAAAATGAATTTAAAAACTTTTAAAAACGCTATTTTAAGTGCCCCACTACCCCACTCTTTCTGACTGATTTAACACTACTTCAGCCGAAACCGGAAGATGCGCCCATAATTGTTTCTACAGCAGTGCCCTCAGGAATAGGTGGATAATTAAAAAAGTAAAGAAAATGTGAACAAAATATGTCACAAACACTTTATTAAGACATGTGTGAGCGATTAAAATGTGGGAAAAGTGCGGTCAATGACCCCTTTAAAACAATAATTTTCATCTCTCAGATGGCAACACCAGGTATAAACCTTGATTACCAAAAAAAAAATTTTTTAAAAAGTGATAGAAACAATGTTCTGACTTACTGACCAGTAGGTGTCGCACTTACTCTTGCTCCAACTAACATCAAGACATAGTCCAGACGATACAATCTCAGGTCTTTGGTGATTATGAGTCAGATACAGCATGTTAATCAAGTATGAGGTCAGATAATACGAGGTGATGAAAAGTAACATTAACATGCTCTTGCCTTTGATAAGCCTCAACTTTAGGACCACTTTTCCATCTATATAAATACATTTATAATCTGTTGAGATTTGTTCATTTACATCCTTGCTCATTGTGTTTGTACTGTTGTCATGGCGATAGCACATCAGTATGATGCCCTCACATACTCACATTCCCAGTTGCTCAGCTCTGAGTCTTTGCGAGTCTGTATATTGCATTTCCAGTCCAGCCTTTGTACAGAGAGGAGTTACAGTCGCATGGTCCATTTTACTCCACATGGTTCAATAAATGTTCTTGAGGACTAGAAGAAAGTCCATCTTTTTTTTCTTTTCCCTTTGTCCTGTCAAGCAGCTAGGTATGCAGAACAGAAATCTGCTTCCCTTACTGTGCCAAACAGATTTACTTTGTCAAAAGGAGCTTTATACAGTACATATACTGTATATGTACTGTATGTTGTTTATAAACTCCTCTTGTAATAACTTTTAATACTTTATTTAAATTGTTTTACCCATGAAGGACCCGACGGGGGGAATGGGGAAAGGAGGGTTGGAGAGGAGGAAAGAAAAGGGAGAGGAACAGACATAGAAGACAAACAGACTAACACAACTGAAACAAACAGAAGACAGACTGTTTCTTCCACCGAAGAGGTCTCAACACGAGTCTGGTATCTGCACCTGTTAAAGGAGAGACATATGTGTGTGTGTGTGTGTATGACAGCATACACAAAATTAGTGTGTGCATGTGAGTGGTTTGCCAGGAAATATACGAAGAGGGTGACCGGTCACAGCAACCCCCCCCCCCCACCCCCACCACCCGGAAACCCTGAACAAGCAGGACAATGCCACCAACCCCCACAGAGCACAAATGTCCTGAGGGCAACAAGCACCAGGACAGCCAGGCATCCTTCCCAGGAGGGACGGTCAAGGGAGGCCGGGCCGCCAAGTGGCCGGTGCAGCGGACCCACACCCCTGGACTGGCCAACCCCTGCCCCCCCAGCAGGGCCAACGCCAACCCCCAGGCCCCGGCCGCCGGAGGCCAGCGCCCCATCCCCTGGGCCAGAGACCCGCTCACGCCACCGGCGCGAGCCCCCCCCCCCAGACACCTCCACAGCGGGCCCGCCCCCACTCCAGCACCACCACCACACACCCTGGGGACCCCCACGCCCCATGCCCAAAGAAGGCGGCAGCAAGGCACAGGGGCCCCACAGGGGCCCCACAGGGGCCCAGCCCCCCCCCCCCCCCACCGTCCAGGGTAGCCCATGCAGCCAGGAGGTGCTACCCCCTCAATCCAGTACCTCCTGACCAGCACACACACCCATTCCCACGCACTCACACCCTCATGCTCTCATATGCACCCACACGCACTCACTCACTCTCACTCGCCCTCTTCCCCACACAATCCCACACTCGCAGTCCTGGACCCACCCACTCTTTCCCACTCCTGTACCCACTCAATCTTGCTCCCACACCCACTCACGCTTATCCATACACACACTCTCACTCACGCGCCGACCCACTCACATCCACTCGTGCTCTCCCCCACAGACTCACCCACATTCATTCATCCTTATTACTTGGGGCAGCCGCAGTGCAGATGCAGAAAGCACGAACGCGCACCAGTGCCCGGCAGCAGCCGGGGAGACCATGAGGAGCTACAATCGCATGGTGCATTTTACTCCACATGTAAATGGTTCATTAAATGTTCCTGAGGGCTAGAAAAGAGTCCAGTTTTGCTTATTCATCTGCATGTCAGAAGACTGCTATGACAATTCAGCTTTTAACACCATCAATTCTTTATAAGTGCAGCACGCAACTTTATGCTGATGATACTGTCATACTGTATACATACAAATCTAATGAAAATGTTACGTCTCTGCAAGGTGATTTTGTTATAGGATTGGTTTACACACAACAGATTTTTAATTACTAAAACAAAATCTTGTGTTATTATGACCAGCGCTTGAGTTAACTGAATATTGTTTGTCACTGAAAGCTTGTTTTTAGCAATGACAAAAAATTCAAAGGCGTCTGTCATTTTGACAGATTGTATCCAGACTGCCCCCCCCCCCCTTTAAAAGGGATCATTGACTAAAAAATGGTGTGTTTGTAGGTTTTAACTGTCTGAAATGTGTCTGTTGGTTACGTGATTATTGAAAAAAATATCAAAACAGTCACTTCTCTAAAAAAAAAAAAAGCCCACTAGCCTCTATCCTTCTGGTTCCGGCGCCACACGAGTTGGCTGCGTTTTGCAACAGCGGCTCAATTCTGAGTCTTTTTATCTTCCTTCTTCTTTCTGATCTGGTGATAACTTTCTGATCCGGCACACCTTTCACTCTATATATATCACGGACACACAGATCGCCCCAAAGGTCTCCCGAGTCGGCGGACGGAGCCACTGTTTACAGCAGGAGACGATACAGCAGGGAAGAGCTAGCTAGCACTCAACCACCACCCGGTGCTAACGGAGAAACTCGACATACCGGGGAACTGAAGCGAAAACGACGCGGGTGCCGGGCTGGAGTTTAGGCGGCGTGCAAGAAATATAAGACAGAATAATAAAGAGCGATGGCAAGAACCAAGCAGACCGCCCGTAAATCTACTGGAGGAAAAGCCCCCCAGGAAGCAGCTGGCCACCAAGGCTGCTCGGAAAAGCGCCCCGGCCACCGGTGGAGTGAAGAAGCCTCACCGTTACAGGCCCGGTACCGTGGCTCTGAGAGAGATCCGTCGCTACCAGAAATCCACGGAGCTGCTCATCCGTAAGCTGCCCTTCCAGCGCCTGGTGAGGGAGATCGCTCAGGGCTTCCAAGACCGACCTGCGCTTCCAGAGCTCCGCCGTCATGGCTCTGCAGGAGGCCAGCGAGGCCTACCTGGTGGTTCTCTTCAAGGACACCAACCTGTGCGCCATCCACGCCAAGAGGGTCACCATCATGCCCAAAGACATCCAGCTGGCCCGCCGCATCCGCGGAGAGAGAGCTTAGACTTTCTGCTGCACATCCACCAACCACAATGCTCCGCACTGTGTGTGTCTATATATATATTTATAGTAATATGTACATATGTATACTAGCTGCTCTTGTTTTTTCTTGCCTTCTTTTTGTTGCTCTGAGTGTTGCTATCCCTGTGCTGTTGCAATCCTGGAATTTCCCCATTGTGGGACTAATAAAGGCTTATCTTATCTTATCTTGTTTTTCTCCCCAAGAATCCATTTTGACAGATGAAAGTAATTTTTGCATTTCCTTTCATATGGGGGGATTACACTCCCCAGCCTCCCTAAGAAGGTCTATGCTAAGGTGCTGGAGAGGAGAATCCGGCCGTTGGTTGAACCTCAGATTCAGGAGGAACAATTTGGTTTTCGTCCTGGTCGTGGCACATTGGACCAACTCTTTACCCTCTCAGGGAACCTTGAATGTTCATGGGAGTTTGCCCAATCAGTCTAAGTATGTTTTGTGAATTTGGAGAAAGCATTCAACCGCATCCCTCATGGTTACTTGTGGGGAGGGTGCTTTGGGTATATGGCGTGTCGGGCTCATTGCTACGAGCTATCTGGTCCCTATACGACCACTTTGAGAGTTTTGTTTGTATTGCCAAGAATCAGTTGAACTCATTTCCAGTGAGAGTTGGACTCCATTAGGGCTGCGCTTTGTCACCAGTCCTGCTTATAATATTCATGGACAGGATTTCTAGGTGCAACCAAGGAACAGAGGGTGTCATGTTTGGTGACCACAGGATCTCATCTCTGCTGTTTGCAGATGATGTTGTCTTGTTGGCTTCATCAAGCAATGACCTACAGGTCTTGCTGGAACAGTTTGCTACTGAGTGTGAAGCGGCCGCGATGAGAATCAGCACCTCCAAGTCCAAGTCCCTGGTGCTCAACCGCAAAAGGGCCAATTGTCCTCTCCGGGTTTGGACGAGGTCAAGCCCCAAGTGGAGGAGTTCAAGTATCCTGGGATCTTATTGATGAGTGAGGAGAGAATGGAGCAGGAGATTGACAAACAAATTGGAGTAGCATCTGCAGTGATGTGGACATTGTACCAGTCTGTCATGGTGGAAGGAGCTGAGCTCTGAAGCAAAGCTGTTGATTTACCGCTCAATCTATGTTCCTACCCTCACCTATGGTCATAAACTTTGGGTAATGACAGAAAGAATGAGATCATAGATACAAGTGGCTGAAATGAGCTTTCTCTGTAGTGTTGTTGTACTCACCTTTAGATATAGGGTGAGGAGTTCAGTCATCTGGGAAAGGCTCAGAGTAGAGCTGCTGCTCCTCCACATCGAAAGGAGTCAGCTGAGGTGGTTTGGGCATCTAATTAGGATGCCTCCCAGATGCCTCCCACTTGAGGTGTTTCAGGCACGTCACACTGGAAGGAGACCCCGAGGCAGACCCAGGACACGCTGGAGACTTTTATGTTACCCAGCTGGCCTGGGAATGGCCTTGGTGAAGAGCTGGAGCAGGTGGCTGGGGAGAGGGAAGTCTGGGCTTCTCTGCTTGGACTGCTGCCCCTGCAACCCGGATTCCCGGAAAAATGGTAGAAGATGGATGGATGGATGGATGGATTCTGGAACTCAGTTCAAAATAAGTTAATAATAAATTAATAAATGTATTTTACTGATGTCAGTCACCTAACACAGAGGTCTAACTGCTGACCCACTTGATGCTCACACCTTTTGTTTGTGAGCAGCATCCAATCAAAAAAACAGAAGATAAAGAAGATAAAATGCTTGTTTCAGAGAGTGGGCATGAGCAGAGGGGTTGCACAAAGACCCACTATACAGTAAGGTAAATGATATTTATTTCAAAGTTTTCATCATGAAAATCTATACTTAATAATAGGATGAAAAGGATAAACATTTCACCTCCTTTTCACGTAGAACAGTGGAGTTTTGTGATTTGTATCAGACAGTTTTCACATTTGAAGTTAGCTAGATGATTTTCATATTAGGCAGCAATTTTCTAAAATTGGCCATGAAATCTACAAACCACTATGTATCATGGGTGGTTTGCCAAAATTTATGTCAGTGAACTTTTCAATTAACACAGTCTGAGAACCTAAAATTCTGTTTTAAAAAGGAAAGGTAATATCTATTGACATTATTTTGTTCAACTGGGAAATCATAGATGAAGACTTAAATTGCAGAGTTGCACTTGTGTAAATAAAGATAGTTTTCATTATTTTTCTTCAAGACATACAAGTCCATCTTAAAGCCTGTTTCTAATACTCTATATCATTTTCCATTTTTAATAACAACACTAATGATTTACTGATCATTCTCCCCCACGATTCTGTGTTCCACATGTCTTACAGTGAAATCTGATCTGGTCAGGGTGGGGACCACATGACGTGCAAGAGGCTGACATCAGCATGCAGACCTCTGACTGTAATCCAGAGGTTCTCCAGATGCACACTGGCTTCCTTCAGGCAGCGGGACCAATTCATGAAGAGGAGGGTGCCATATGTGAAGTTAGCTGGCTGGACACACTGAGAATGTGAGCCAGCTGTTCCTACTTAAGTGTTTATGGAGTCCTCCCTCTATTGTGTACATCATATTTACTTTGACCATCTCACCATCTAGCATTCATTCTGTATTTTTCCTGCATTGATTGGATGAATAAGGGAGATTTTAAGTGTTTATAAAATTGCTTTAGGCTTTGGGTTTTTTTTTCTTTTTATTAAAATTACTATTAAAAAATATGTTTGTGGTTATGAAGTTTCAGTTTATTTCAGTTTCAGTTTATTCACACACACACACACATTACACATTATCAACAGCATGAATGAATTACAATATGAATTATCAACAGCATGATTAGCAGTATACAATAGGCTTTTTTTTTTTTTTACATTGTTTTGGAGTGTGAACGGGTCATCCCAAATAAGCTATTTAAAGCTTTTAGTAGGGAGCCCAATTCTACAATGAAATGATAACGGAAATCAGTCTGATGTCTTTGTGTGAAAGAACAAACAAACATATGACAGACATAGCACATAATCCCAGCATCTGTTTACACTGAAATAGTGAGTTCAAGATATACGTATAGTCAAGTTATTAAATACTATTGGAGTGAATCAACATATAAAACAAAATTACAATGGCATAACAACTCATCAGCAAGCAAGTTTGTGTAGCAAATAGCAGATTAATTATATAATGATAGGAGTTGCATTTTTAGTTTTTTCTTGAAGATGGAAGGTGACATTTTTAGATTCTCATCAAGCTCATTCCAAATCTGTGGTCCTCTGCACACAATACTAAACCTGGTGGATTTTAGTCTGTTTTTTTCCCAGTAATTTGGTTTTTATTTCCAGTGGTATAAGTGTGCATGGGAAGAAAGGTTGGAATGAGTTCACATAATCTATAGTTGAGTTTATGGACAACCTGATACATTATACAGGCATTCTGGAAATAATTATGCTCAGCAAGTCTTAGAAGATTGTAACGATGGAAAAGATGACTAGTAGGAGAATTATATTCAGACCATGATAAGGCACGAATGACTTTCTTTTGGAGAATTTCTAGCTTTTTTAGGTGAGTTGGAAATGTGTTTCACCATATGATATTGCAGTAATGTAAGTGAGGCTCAAATAGTTTTATGTAGAGTGAGAAGTGCTGAAAGTGGTGGAAAATGTCTCACTGTGGCGCATATGTTGGTTACATATTCCCCACAAATGTGTTGCTGTATGTTTATTGTGTGCTTCACGTCTCATGGAACAAAGAGGACTGAGATACTCTTTCTCTTAATAGCTCTGTGAGGAACCTTGGAGTTATTTTTGATCAGGATTTGTCCTTCAATTCACATATTAAATTTGTTTCTAAGACTGCCTTCTATCATTTGCGTAATATTGCCAAGATTAGGAGCATCTTGTCTCAGAGTGATGCTGAGAAACTGATCCACGCTTTTGTTAGCTCGAGATTAGATTATTGTAATTCTTTATTATCAGGTTGTCCTAAAACATCTTTAAAAAGTCTTCAGCTGATCCAAAATGCTGCAGCAAGAGTTTTAACAGGTACTAGAAAGAGAGATCATATCGCTCCGGTTCTGGCCTCCCTTCATTGGCTTCCCATAGAGTTTAGAATTAAGTTTAAAATCCTTCTTCTTACTTACAAAGCTCTAAACAATCAGGCTCCTTTTTATTTAAAAGATCTGATACTGTAGAAGCATGCTCAAATAACGAGGCTGAGTTTTAGTCATAAAACCAGCTTTATTTGACAGAACGCAGCTTCTAGCATTCTCAAAGCAGGAAAGAGAAAGAATCATACTTCAACACCCTTTATACATTTCCAGCATCAGAATTCAAGTCACATGGTGTCTTCAGTCAACATACAGTTACAAAGCATCCCTTTGAAGCTTCACCATTGTCTCTCATTTCCTGATGAACCGGAATACCCTCCGGGGCGTCTTCTGTGGGACAAAGAGACAAATCTCACACTTCCTTGTTACCTCCTGTAGATTCCAGTCCTCAGTCCTTGCAGACGTGACACCCTACAATACACATTCAGTCCTGTCTCTGTGGCGGCTTGAGCCCACAATGTGTGTCGGCCACACTACCCCCCCCCCCAAACGTCTAGTAAGGCAAAATCTAAATGGCATAACAAAAAGAAAAACACAAAGCACTCCATACATCGCTAATCAATCCACCAACTGCCTAGGTTTTAATCTTCTGCCGAATCTGCTGCAACCTGGCTTGGCTGCACCTGCAACATCTCTCTGCACCTGTGGATTAAAGCTGTTAGCACCTCTCTGTGAAGACTTTGGAGAATGTCTCCTCGGCGGCCTGCCCCGGCGGGGGGGCCTCGCGAGCTGCACCTCCTCTTCAGCCAGAACAAAAGCGGGTTTGAGCCTGTTAATGCAAATCAGCTCCCTTCTCCCCCCTAAATCTAGCAGAAAATGCTTCTGCCCGGTCTCCAGCACTCGAAACGGTCCGTCGTAAAACGGCCGCAAACTTGGACGCTGGGCGTCATGTTTAACAAAAACAAACTCTGCATTTTTTAAAGCCTTGGGCACAAAAACGTGTGGGAAACTGTGATGGACTGGGCCAGGAAGCGTGTTTGCTCCTGAGCCGCTCTGCCACGGCTGAGCGGGGGGGGCCATTAGGTGCGGGATTATCAGGAAGAAATTCCCCGGGCAAACGAAGCGGTTGAGCGAAAACTAATTCAGCCGGGGAAGCGTGCAAATCTTCCTTAGGTGCAGAACGCAACCCTAATAAAACCCATGGAAGTTTGTCTACCCAATTTGTATCCGTTAGCGACGCTCTGAGGGCTGCTTTCAATGACCTGTGAAAGCGTTCGCATAAACCATTAGCCTGGGGGTTATACGCGGTGGTGCGATGAATCTTCACCCCCAAGCTGCGGGCCATCGATGACCACAGCTCGGAAATAAATTGGGGGCCCCTGTCGGACGTTATGTCCGACGGTACACCAAAACGCGCAACCCATGCTGCTAAAAATGCTCGCGCAACTTCTTCCGCTATGGTTGATGTCAGAGGAATCGCCTCTGGCCAGCGCGTGGTGCGGTCTACCATCGTCAAAAGATGTGTGTGCCCGTGTGATAACGGAAGCGGGCCGACCAGGTCAATATGCACGTGATCAAAACGCTTAGCGGGGATGTGAAAAGGTTCTAACGGGGCCTTAGTGTGTCTGTGTATTTTAGCTCGCTGACACGCTACGCAGGCTGCTGCCCATTCCTTGACCTGTTTGCGCAACCCGGGCCAAACAAATTTCTCCCCCACCAACTTAATCGATGCGCGCACCCCTGGGTGCGCGAGAGAATGGACCAAGTCAAAAACACGGCGACGCCACGCGGTTGGCACCACAGGGCGGGGCCGTCCCGTGGAGACATCGCAGATTAGCGGGGGCATACCGTTTTGTTGCACCCTGTGCTCCAGCCTTAACCCTGTTGGTCCAGACTGGAGCGCGCGCACGTCCGCGTCGTTAACCTGCTCCGCAGCCATGGCTGCATAATCTAACCCAACACAGACCGGGGCTGCGCGCGCTCCCGCGTCGCTGCCCGGGCCCGCGGCCATGGCTACAGAGTCTGCCCCTATGGGGCTTGGCAGTGCTACTGCACGCGAGAGGCAGTCTGCTACAACATTGTGTTTACCCGCGACATGCTGAGTATCAGTAGTAAACTCCGATATTGCGGCTAGTTGCCTTTGTTGCCGGCCTGACCAGGGTTCTGAAATTTTGGCCATCGCAAACGTTAGCGGTTTATGATCCACAAAAGCGGTGAAACGTCGCCCCTCTAACCAGAACTGAAAATGACAGATGGCCAAGTGTAGGGCCAAAAGCTCCCTGTCAAACGCGCTGTATTTCCGTTCACTATCGCACAAGGTCCTGCTGAAAAACGCGAGGGGTTGCCAGGTACCTGCCACCAACTGTTCAACTACCGCCCCCACCGCTACATCGGAAGCGTCAGTGGTGAGTGCCATGCGGGCCGTTGGAACTGGGTGCGCTAACAAAACTGCGTTTGCCAGGGCTGATTTGACCTGGGCAAAAGCGCGCTCCCGCTCCGGAGACCATTCAACTTTATTTGTGGGCTTTTGTTTTTTTAACGCGGTGTACAATGGCTGCATGAGTCGTGCTGCGCTTGGGAGGAAACGGTTGTAAAAATTAACCATCCCTAGAAACTCCTGAAGCGCCTTGACCGTTTGAGGTTGCGGAAAATCCGTTATGGCACGCACTTTATTTGGAAGGGGAACTGCTCCCTCTGCCGAAACGCGATGTCCCAAAAAATCAATCTGCGCCACCCCAAACTGGCACTTCGCTGGGTTAACTATTAACCCGTGCTCTGCCAACCTCTGGAAAACTGCTGTGAGGTGTTTTTCATGTTCGCCTTCGGACGCGCTGGCTATCAAAATATCATCCAAATAAACGAACACGAAAGGCAGGTCGCGTAAAACTGCATCCATCATGCGTTGGAAAGTCTGCGCGGCCCCCTTGAGGCCAAAAGGCATGCGCAAGAACTCAAAAAGGCCGAAAGGCGTTATGACCGCTGTTTTGGGTACATCCTGCGCGCGCACTGGCACCTGGTGATAGCCGCACACCAAGTCTATTTTAGAAAAAATGCGCGCCCCCGCCAAATGAACAGAAAAATCCTGAATGTGCGGAATCGGGTAGCGGTCATGAGCTGAAACATTGTTCAACCTGCGGAAATCGCCGCAAGGCCGCCACGAGCCGTCAGCTTTTGGGACCATGTGTAATGGCGAAGCCCAAGAGCTCTTGGAACGTCTAACAATGCCCAGTTTTTCCAGATTAGTGAACTCCTCGCGCGCGATGGCCAGTTTAGATGGGTCCAAGCGCCGAGCCTTTGCAAAAACGGGAGGGCCTGTGGTTGTTATGAAATGTTTTACCCCATGTTTGGCCACCATTGCTGAAAACGTGGGGACTGTGAGTGCTGGAAACTGAGCAAGCAGAGTGTGAAACTTACCACCCGCAGCTGAGACGCTGGCATGTGCAGTTGGCGGGGCCACCCGAGCTGTGCAGGGAATAGAATGAAAGGACAGTGCATTAATCAGACGTCTATTAGCAAGGTCAACCAATAAACCATGTGAGCACAAAAAATCAGCCCCTAACATGTTGAAACTGACTGCTGTTACAATAAATGTCCACTCAAATGAACGGCCCTGTAAGGACAGAAGCATGGTCCTCTCACCAAACGTTTTAATCATGGAGCCGTTCGCTGCTGACACTGACACCCAGGGGGCTTTAGAAGGCGACAGCCGTTCCGCGTAGGTGGGTGTGACGAAGCTCAGCTGAGAGCCCGTGTCCACGAGGAACTGTTTCCCCGAGCGTGCATCCGTCAGGTAAAGCAGCCTGTTCTCGTCGCCGAGGGTCGCAGCTGCTACCGGCCCTCGGTCTTGGCGTTTCCCTGGCGCTTAAAATTGCACGGTGGGACGCACCTGTGCGCTCTCTCTGCAAAACGGCGGTGGTAGAAGCACGAGCTGTTCTCCGCTCCGCGTCGTCTGGCTCCTGTCGCCGCCGTCGTTGGTGCGTCTGGCGCCGCGGCCGCTGGACCCGCACTGTCTCCGGAAGCCGTTCCCGGACTGGCTGCCGCGGCCGAGACCACGTTCCGCTTGTGGGCGTCGACCAACCTCTGCGCCTCCTTGCTCAACCCATGGTAGTCTCGCCTGGCCAATCGGGGTGACTCTGCCAGGGCCACTCTCACTGCTGGTGGTAGGGTTCGAAGGAAAAGGTGGGCGAAAATGAATTCGCCATCCTCAGAGGCTTTGAGCTGCAGCATCTTCACCATCAGGTCCGCAGGTCTATCGTTTTCGGCCTCCGTCAGCGCCAGGAGCCCCTCTGCTCGTTGTTGGACTGAGGGGGTGAAATGGCTGATCAGCGCGTCCTTCAATGCGCTGTACTTGTCGCTGTCTGGTGGATGGTTAACCAGATCTTCCACTCTCTGGACCGTGTCGCTGTCCAGCTTCGCTACCACGTGGTAGAATCTTGTGTCATCGTTGGAGATTCTCCGGAGGTTGAACTGCGCCTCGATTGTGCTAAACCATGAGCGCGGGCTGTGCTGCCAGAAATCGGGCAGCCGGATCGTGGAGGCGGCCATCAGGCTGGCTTCCACCGAGCCCCGCTCGGGAGAATTCTGTCTGCTCATTTTCCGTCGTAGGTCACCAGTGTAGAAGCATGCTCAAATAACGAGGCTGAGTTTTAGTCATAAAACCAGCTTTATTTGACAGAACACAGCTTCTAGCATTCTCAAAGCAGGAAAGAGAAAGAATCATACTTCAACACCCTTTTATACATTTCCAGCATCAGAATTCAAGTCACATGGTGTCTTCAGTCAACATACAGTTACAAAGCATCCCTTTGAAGCTTCACCATTGTCTCTCATTTCCTGATGAACCGGAATACCCTCCGGGGCGTCTTCTGTGGGACAAAGAGACAAATCTCACACTTCCTTGTTACCTCCTGTAGATTCGAGTCCTCAGTCCTTGCAGACGTGACACCCCACAATACACATTCAGTCCTGTCTCTGTGGCGGCGTGAGCCCACAATGTGTGTCGGCCACAATACTACCGTATTATCCTAACAGAGCACTACGCTCCCAAAATGCAGGATTACTTGTAATACCTAGAATCTCCAAAAGTACAATGGGAGGCAGAGCCTTCAGTTATCAAGCTCCTCTCCTGTGGAATCAGCTGCCAATCTGGATTCGGGAGTCAGACTCCATCTCTGTTTTTAAGAATAGGGCTAAAACCTACCTTTTTGATATAGCCTGCAATTAGGGAGGGATCATGTGTTTCTGAACCCTCCCTTAGTTATGCTGCTAATAGGTTTAGTCAGCCGGGGGACCTCCAGTAATGCACTGGGCCTCACTCCTTTTCTCACTCTCAATGAAATATTTTTTTTTGCTGGTCATTAACATTTGTTTGTTCTCTCTCATAGATTGAGTCCCCATCGTGCTGTTTGCTCTCTACATGTCTGTTCTTTTCTTCTTCTCTATCCCCTCACCCCCCAGTCAGTCGCAGCAGATGACTGCCCCTCCCTGAGCCTGGTTCTGCTGGAGGTTTCTTCCTGTTAAAAGGGAGTTTTTCCTCTCCACCGTCGCCAAGTGCTTGCTCACAGGGGATCGCCTGATTGCTGGGGTCTTTCTGCAACTGTGGGGGTTCCCCCTACAGTTGATAGTGCTATGAGATGACTGTTGTTGTGAAATGGCGCTATATAAATAAAGTTGAATTGAACTGAATTGAATTGAGACTCTGGGATTCAGCAGAGGAGTGTGAGATTCGGCCTTTGTGTCTGGTAGACGACCGGGGAAGATTTCCGGGCCACAGAGACTAGAGGACAATGGCGTGAGATCAAAGGGGTTACTTTGTGGTTGAGATTAAGTACCATGTGACTGTATGTTTGATTAAACACCATGTGACTGCTGTTTCGTGCCCGGGGTATAAAACCCCTGATGTGAGATGAAAACTTCCTCTTGATTTGCTTTGAGATTTGTTGGAGATGTGCTCTATGAATTAAGCTGAATCTGAGGAACAAACTCAGCCTCATCCTTGAACACATTCTCCACACTGGTGACCTTACGACGCAGAATGAGCAGAAATAATTCTCCCGAGCGGGGCTTGGCAGAAGCCAGCCTGATGGCTGCCTCCACACTCCGGCTGCCCGACTTCTGGCAGTATAGCCCGCGCTCCTGGTTTAGCGCGGTTGAGGCGCAGTTCAACCTCCGGAGAATCTCAAAGGACGACACGAGATTCTACCATGTTGTGGCAAAGCTGGACAGCCACACAGTTCAGAGGGTGGAAGATCTGGTCAACCACCCACCGGACAGCGACAAATACAGCGCCTTGAAAGCTGCGCTTATCAGTCATTTCACCCCCTCCGTGCAACTGCGAGCAGAGGGGCTCCTGGCGTTGACGGAGTCAGAGAACGACAGACCCGTAGACCTGATGGTCAAAATGCTGAGGCTGAAAGACTCCAAGGACTGCGAATTTATCTTCGCCCACCTTTTCCTCCGGACCCTGCCGCCAGCGGTGAGAGTTACCCTGGTAGATTCACCCCGGTTGGCCAAGCGAGACTACCACGGGCTGAGCAAGGAGGCGCAGCAACTCGTCGACGCCCACAAGCGGAGCGCAGTTTCGGCTGCAGCAGTGGAGCTAGGAGCGACACCCGGAGATGGCATGGGGCCAGTGGTTGCAGCACCAGACGCACCGACGACTGCAGCAGTCAGCACCAAGCGACATGGAGAGGGCGACGTCATGTGCTTCTATCATCGCCGTTTTGCAGAGAGGGCACATAAGTGCTTCCCGCCGTGCCACTTCAAGCGTTCGGGAAACGCCAAGACCGAGGGTCGGTAGCGGCTGCGGCCCTCGGGGAAGAGAACAAGCTGCTTTACCTGACGGATGCACGTTCGGGGAAACGATTCCTCGTGGACACAGGCTCCCAGATGAGCTTCATCATGCCTTCCTACGCGGACCGGCTGATGCCGTCCAAAGTTCCCCGGGTGTCAGTGTCAGCAGCGAACGGCTCAGCTATTAAGACCTTCGGTGAGAGGACTCTGCTTCTGTCTTTGCAGGGTCGTTCATTTGAGTGGACTTTTGTGGTAGCTGCAGTCAGTTTCAACATGTTAGGGGCTGATTTCCTGTGCTCACATGGTTTATTGGTTGATCTTGCTAATAGACGTCTTTTCACTCTATTCCCTGCACAGCACGAGTGGCACCGCCAACTGCACAAGCCAATGTCACTACTGCGGGTGGTAAGTTCCACGCAATCCTCACTCAGTTTCCAGCACTAACAGTCCCAACGTTTTCGGCGACAGTGGCCAAACATGGGGTGGAGCATTATATCACTACCACCGGGCCGCCCGTTTTTGCAAAAGCTCGGCGCCTGGACTCAGCTAAACTGACCATAGCGCGCGAGGAGTTTGCCAACCTGGAAAAACTGGGCATCATCAGACGTTCGAAAAGCCCCTGGGCTTCACCATTGCACATGGTCCCAAAGACTGATGGCTCGTGGCGACCTTGCGGTGATTTCCGCAGGTTGAATAACGCCACCGCACACGACCGCTACCCGATCCCACACATTCAAGATTTTTCGGTTCATTTGGCGGGAGCGCGCATTTTTTCTAAAATAGATTTAGTGCGCGGCTACCATCAGGTTCCAGTGCATGCCCAGGACATACCCAAAACAGCGGTAATAACTCCTTTCGGGCTTTTTGAGTTTTTGCGCATGCCTTTTGGACTCAAGGGGGCCGCGCAGACGTTCCAACGCATGATGGACGCGGTGCTGCGCGACCTCCCTTTCGTGTTCGTCTACTTGGATGACATTTTAGTAGCCAGCACGTCCGAAGACGAACACGAAAACCACCTCACGGCAGTTTTCCGGAGGCTGGCAGAGCACGGGTTAATAATTAACCCAGTGAAGTGCCAGTTTGGGGTAGCGCAGATTGATTTTTTGGGGCATCGCGTTTCGCCAGAAGGAGCGGTCCCTCTCCCCGATAAAGTGCGCGCAATAACAAATTTTCCCCAACCTCAAACAGTCAAAGTATTACAGGAGTTTTTGGGAATGGTTAATTTTTATAACCGTTTCCTCCCAAGTGCAGCGCGGCTCATGCAACCATTGTACGCGGCACTAAAAAAGCAAAAACCCACAAATAAAATTGAATGGTCTCCTGAGCGGGAGTGCGCACTCTCTCAAGTCAAAACAGCGCTGGCGAACGCGGCTTTGTTGGCACACCCAGTTCCAACAGCCTGCATGGCCCTCACCACTGACGCATCCGATTTAGCGGTAGGGGCGGTCGTTGAACAGTTGGTAGCGGGGACCTGGCAACCGCTCGCGTCTTTCAGCAAAACCTTGCGCAATAGCGAGCGAAAATACAGCGTGTTCGACAGGGAGTTGTTGGCCCTACACTTAGCCATCCGCCATTTCCAGTTCTGGCTGGAAAGGCGCCGTTTCACCGCGTTCGTGGACCACAAACCGCTGACTTTTGCGATGGCCAAGATTTCTGAACCTTGGTCGGGCCGGCAGCAAAGACAGCTGGCCGCGATATCAGAGTTCACCACCGATATCCAGCATGTCGCAGGTAAACATAATGTAGTGGCAGACTGCCTCTCGCGTGCTGTGTCGGCGCCAGACCACGTGAGGGCAGACTCTGCAGCCATGGCCGTGGGCCAGGGTAGCGACGCGGGAGCGTGCGCGGCCCCGGTCCGCATGGGGTTAGATTATGCAGCCATGGCCGCGGAGCAGGTTAGCGATGCGGACGTGCGCGCACTCCAGTCTGGACCAACAGGGTTAAGGCTGGAGCACAGGGTGCTGCAAATGGGTATGCCTCCCCTAATCTGCGATGTCTCCATGGGACGGCCGCGCCCCGTGGTACCAGCTGCATGGCGCCGCCGCGTTTTTGACTCGATCCATTCTCTGGCGCACCCGGGGGTGCGCGCATCAGTCAAAATGGTGGGGGAGAAATTTGTATGGCCGAGGTTGCGCAGACAGGTCAAGGAATGGGCGACAGCCTGCGTAGCGTGTCAGCGAGCCAAAATACACAAGCACACTAGAGCTCCTTTGGAGCCTTCTCACATTCCTGCTAAGCGCTTTGATCATGTGCATGTCGACTTGGTAGGCCCCCTTCCGTCGTCACAGGGGTACACACATCTTTTGACGATGGTGGATCGCACCACGCGTTGGCCGGAAGCGGTCCCTCTGGTGTCAACCACAGCGGAGGAAGTGTCGCGCGCGTTTTTAACAGCTTGGGTAGCACGTTTTGGAGTTCCGTCGGACATAACGTCAGACAGGGGTCCTCAATTTGTTTCTAAACTCTGGTCGTCGATGGCCCGCAGCCTAGGGGTAAAGATCCACCGCACCACCGCGTACAACCCCCAGGCTAACGGTTTATACGAGCGTTTTCACAGGTCATTGAAAGCGACCCTCAGAGCGTCACTTACGAATACAAATTGGGTTGACAAGTTACCATGGGTCTTATTAGGGTTGCGTTCTGCACCTAAGGAGGATTTGCAAGCCTCTCCAGCGGAATTAGTTTTTGCACAGCCTCTCCGTTTGCCAGGGGAATTTCTCCCCGATAATCCTGCCCCAAATTGACCCCCCGCTCAGCTGTTGCAGAGCGGCACAGGATCAAACACACTTCCTGGCCCGGTTCATCACAGTTTCCCACGCGTTTTTGTGCCGAAGGCTTTAAAAAATGCAGAGTTTGTTTTTGTGAGACATGATGCTTGTCGCCCCAGCCTGCGTCCGCCTTACGATGGGCCGTACAAGGTGCTGGAAACAGGAGAGAAGCATTTTTTGCTAGATTTGGGAGGCAGAAAAGAATTGATTTGTATTAACAGACTCAAACCCGCTTTTGTGTTGGCGGATGAGGAGGTGCAGTTGGCGAGAGCCCCCCGTCGCAGTAGACCCCCTAGAGGGCATTCTACAGGACTCCCACAGAGATTGACTAACAGTTCTAATCCACAGGTGCAGACAGCAGCAAAGCCGGCTTTCAGCAGATACGGCAGGAGACTGAGAGTTAAGCAACTGGTGGATTGATGTGTAGTAATGTTATGATGTCATGTGTCTCTGGTTATGTTTGTCCCATTTAGACGTTTGGGGGGGGGGGGGTCTTGTGGCGCATATGTTGGTTACATATTCCCCACAAATGTGTTGCTGTATGTTAATTGTGTGCTTCACGTCTCATGGAACAAAGAGGACTGAGACTCTGGGATTCAGCAGAGGAGTGTGAGATTCGGCCTTTGTGTCTGGGAGACGACCGGGGAAGATTTCCGGGCCACAGGGACTAGAGGACAATGGCGTGAGATCAAAGGGGTTACTTTGTGGTTGAGATTAAGTACCATGTGACTGTATGTTTGATTAAACACCATGTGACTGCTGTTTCCTGCCCGGGGTATAAAACCCCTGATGTGAGATGAAAACTTCCTCTTGATTTGCTTTGAGATTTGTTGGAGATGTGCTCTATGAATAAAGCTGAATCTGAGGAACAAACTCAGCCTCATCCTTGAACACATTCTCCACATCCCTTTAAAAAAACAGAGCAGCGTATTTGGCAAGTTTCTTGGTTATATCGTCAATGTGACATTTGAAATTGAGAAATTCATCAATGAGGACCCCCAAGAATTTTATAGAGCTAACTATTGTAATATACTGTCCATTAATTTTGGGGCAAATTTTCTTGGTGTCTGGCTTTTTATTGGAACAGAATACAATATAATTAGTTTTACTGATATTAAGTGAAAGTTTGTTACACTGAAGCCAGGTGTCTATTTTCATAAGTTCATTGTTTGTTATCTGTTCAAGTTCATTTGGATTCTGGTAAGTAAAAAATAAATTAGTGTCATCAGCAAACAGTACTTTATATAGTAGAGACGAGGAGTTAGCAATGTCATTTATATACAAAATGAATAGAACTGGTCCTAAAATGGAACCCTGGGGAACCCCATGATCGATGGATTTATATGATGACTTGTGGTTATTTATATAGACATACTGAAGTCTTCCAGACAGATAATTAATAAACCAATCTAATGCAAGGCCTCTGATACCGTAATGTTGTAATTTATTAATTAGGATGTCATGGTTAATGGTATCAAATGCTTTAGACAGGTCTAAAAAATGCCGATAGTTGCCTCTTTCAATTGCATTGTGGAGCCCATAGTTATAACCTATGTAACTCACATGTGGCTGGCTGAATTCAGCCAAGAGAGACTTTGAGCTAGCCATGTGTATTGACTTCACACCTCAAGAGGAAGACATGTCTGCACCCCCTGGGGACTCAGGAGAGAGGAGAAGATTACCCGGCCTGACCTTTGGGGGTCGGAAAGGAGAACAGAAGGACTCTGGGTGTTCTATTAGAGATGAAAGGATGTAGCTGAGTAGTGAGACTTTTGTGTGTGATGTATTGTTAGAAGATGAATGTATAAATGTATGTGTGTGACTGCGTCCTGTCTCTTTTCACTCCGATCGAGAGAGGACGTAGGATGAATGGGGAAATAAAGCAGTTACTGGAAAAATCATCCAGTCTCCTCAATTCTTGACTCCTACAATTGGTGACCTACACATGAATCTGAGCACGCCAAGGCTGGAGGACAGCCTCGTGATCGATATGGAAGAGCTGGGAGACAGCCGCTCAGACCCGGATTCACCGGGGAATGCCAGCAGGGGCAGAATCAGAATCAGAATCAGATTTATTGCCATTGTTCATGTAGTACACAAACTAGGAATTTGTCTCGGTGCCATGCTGCAACATTAAAAACATGATGAGATAAAGAGATAAACTAAAAAAAACTAAAAGACTAAAACCATGCAATGAGTGTAGAATAATAAGTAATAATAATAATCCATCCATCCATCCATCCATCTTCTACCGCTTTTCCGGAGGTCCGGGTCGCGGAGGCAGCAGTTCAAGCAGAGAAGCCCAGGCTTCCCTCTCCCCAGCCACCTGCTCCAGCTCTTCAGAGGGGATACCAAGGCGTTCCCAGACTAGCTGGGAGACATAGTCTCTCCACCGAGTCCTGGGTCTGCCCCGGGGTCTCCTCCCAGTGGGACGTGCCTGAAACACCTCAAGTGGGAGGCGTCCAGGAGGCATCCTAATCAGATGCCCATACCACCTCAACTGACTCCTTTCAATGTGGAGGAGCAGCGGTTCTACTCTGAGCCTCTCCCGGATGACTGAGCTCCTCACCCTATCTCTGAGGGTGAGTCCAGCAATCCTACGGAGAAAGCTCATTTCAGCCGCTTGTATCCGCGATCTCGTTCTTTCGGTCATTACCCAAAGCTCGTGACCATAGGTGAGAGTAGGAACGTAGATTGACTGGTAAATCGACAGCTTTGCCTTAGAACTAAGCTCCCTCTTCACCACAACAGACCGGTACAACGTCCGCATCACTGCAGATGCTGCTCCAATCCGTCTGTCGATCTCTCGCTCCATTTTCCCCTCACTCGTGAACAAGACCCCAAGATACTTAAACTCCTCCACTTGGGGCAGGAGCCTGTCCCCAACCCGGAGGACAGGGTACGTGGAATAATAATAATAATAACAATAATAATAATAATGAGTAATACTAGTCAAGGCAGATTTAAATAAATTAGCAAGTAGCAGATAATATGGGGTACCACAGTGCAGTCGATAATGCAACAGAAAAACAGTGATGAACGACATGAGCTGCTGTATATAGTGCACGAGAGTCAATAAGTCACTTAATGTTCAGCAGTCTGATGGCAGAGGGGAAAAAGCTGTTCATGTGCCAGGAGGTTTTAGTCTGAATGGACCGAAGTCTTCTACCTGAGGGGAGGGGGGCAAACAGTACGTGACCAGGGTGTGAAGGATCGGCTATGATCCGGCCTGCACGCCTCCGGGTCCTGGAGATGTACAGGTCCTGGAGAGATGGGAGCTTGCAGCCGATCACCTTCTCAGCAGTGCGCACGACGCGCTGCAGCCTTAGTCTGTCCCTGGCAGTGGCTCCTGCGTACCACACGGTTATGGAGGAGGTGAGGATGGACTCGATGATGGCCGTGTAGAACTGCACTAACATCTTGGTGGGTAGCTTGAGCTTCCTCAGCTGCTGCAGAAAGAACATCCTCTGCTGGGCCTTTTTGATGAGGGAGCTGATGGTTGGCTCCCATTTGATGTCCCGGGTGATGGTGGTGCCCAAGAAGCGGAAGGAATCTGCAATGGTGATGGAAGAGCCTGTGATGGTGAGGGGGGGCAGGGGGGTTGTGACTTTCCTGAAGTCCACAATCATCTCCGCTGTCTTCAGAGCGTTCAGCTGCAGGTTGTTGTGGCTGCACCAGGACACCAGCTGGGCCACCTCTTTCCTGTAGACGGACTCGTCGCCGTTGGAGATGAGCCCGATGAGGGTGGTGTCGTCCGCAAACTTGATCAGCTTAACAGACTGGTGGGAGGAGGTGCAGGAGTTGGTATAAAGGGAGAAGAGTAGGGGGGAAAGTACACAGCCCTGGGGTGATCCGATGCTGATGCTAACAGAGTCCGAGACAGACTTCCCCAGCCCCACATGCTGCCTCCGGTCCGTCAGGAAGTCAGTGATCCACCTGCAGAGGGAGTCAGGCACGCCGAGCAGGGACAGCTTGTCCTGGAGCAGAGCGGGGCGGATGGTGTTGAATGCAGAGCTGAAGTCCACAAACAGGATCCTGGCGTAGGTTCCCGGGGAGTCCAGGTGCTGCAGGATGGAGTGGAGGGCCAGGTTGACTGCGTCGTCCACAGACCTGTTGGCACGGTAGGCAAACTGCAGCGGGTCCAGGAGGGGAGTGGTGATGGACTTGAGGGCACAAGACTGATTAAGCTCCCCGAGTTCTGGCAAAGCGACCCGCACTCGTGGTTCCAGCATGTGGAGTCGCGGTTCCTGCTCGGGGGAGTTTCAGCGGATGACATTAAATTCCATAATGTCATCGCGACGCTCGACAGCCGCACAGCTCGGTGTGTGCGGAGCCTGGTGCAGCAACCACCCGCTGTCGGCAAATACGACGCGCTGAAAGCCACCTTCATCAGGAGCTTCGTGCCGTCATCTGAGGCAAGAGCCAGGCAGCTGCTGGACCTGCGCGACAGAGGTGGATGCAGGCCGACTGTCCTCATGGAGGACATGCTGCAAATGATCGGGACGGACAACGACGCGTTCCTTTTCAAACATATTTTCCTGAGAACCCTCCCAGCGCACACGAGAGGTTCCCTGTCCAGCAGGAGATGTTTGACCCAGCAGGATTTCCGCGACCTGGCTCGAGAGGCGGAGCGGCTCCTCAACGCCTGCGAGGAACCAGAGGCTTCCGTGGCAGCGGCAGACCTCGGCGCGGCGGCCGGGGGCAGTGTGGAGCCAGAGACGGCAGTGACCACCTCAGCGGCGACAGCAGCGGCGAGATTCCGTGGCAGGGGAGATGACGGCCTCTGTTTTTACCACCGACGTTTCGCTGGGAAGGCGCACAGATGCATCCTGCCCTGCAAGTTCAAAAAGCAGGGAAACGACCGGGCCGGGAGCCGTTAGCAGCTTCCACTCTCGGCGAACGGACGAAGCTGCTTTATCTGACAGACGCGGGCTCCAGGCGGCAATTCCTAGTGGACACCGGAGCCCAGAGGAGCTTCATCACTGCCACCTATGCTGATCGGGTCGCGGGACCCCGCAGAGACGGAGCGACAGCGGACAACGGCTCCAGCATCAAGACGTACGGAGAGAGAACCTTGTCTCTGTCCTTCCACGGCCGTGTCTATGAGTGGAATTTCATCGTGGCGGCAGTGAGCTTCAATATGTTAGGTGCTGATTTTCTGTGTTCACATGGTTTGTTAGTTGATCTGGCCAACAAATGAATGAATGAATGAATGAATGAATTTATTTATTTCGGATAGTACATTACAGGTTAAAAGAAACTGTATAATATAACAACAAGGTCAAATTAGACAAAGACTCCTTCTACTATACAATTCCACGTGAGTTATCCGAAATGGGTGATGGCTGAAGCTGCAGCTTATATTGCCCACCCATATTCCATCCAAGAATTCAAAGGAGAAAAAAGAGAAAACAAGACAAGAGCGATTACAATTTAAAACAAGGCTAAGACAAAATGTGACTGAGAGAAAAAGAAAAACTGAGCTAGTCTAAGTTAAGCGGTTACTATTCAAAAACAAATCTAAGACATAGTGTCACAAAGAAAAAAAGAAAAAAACTAAGCTACAACACAACACAGGCTGGAAATGTCAATCCTTATGTGAGTTTACATGTCGTCTTGTAAATATGTTTGGAGTATTTCTTCCTTTAGTTTTTGTTTAAATTGTCCAAGCTTTGTACATGATTTTAATTCAGGTCCAAAATCGTTCCATAATCTGACTCCTTGCACTGAAATACAGTGTTGCTTGGTGGTTGTTCTCACTGTAGGCTTTTGAAATATACATGTTCCTCTGAAGTGATATCGTTTCTCCCTTGTTTGGAACAACTTTTGGATATTTGCGGGCAGTGATAGATTCTTCACTTTGAACATTATTATTGCGGTTTTAAAGTCAATCAGATCTTTCAACTTGAGAGTTTTTTGTTTAAGAAAAAGTGGGTTTGTTGGTTCCCTGTAAGCTGCTTTGTTGATTATTCTAATAGCTCTCTTTTGAAGCATAAAGAGTGGATATATGTTTGTTTTATATGTATTTCCCCATACTTCATTACAATATGTCATGTATGGGAGTATTAATGAATGATACAAGGTGTATAGTGTGGGTTGATTCAGCAAATTTTTCACTCTGTGTAATATTGCAATTGATTTGGATACTTTACCTTTTATATAATTAATATGTGGCTTCCAACACAGTTTGTTATCAATTATTACTCCAAGGAATTTAGTTTCGGATACCCTTTCAATCTCTACACCATTTACACTGAGTTTGGGTACTGGGTAGTTGTGATGGTTGTTAAAGACTATAAATTTTGTCTTGCTTAAATTGAGCGTTAATTTGTTTGACTAGACAAATGACTAGTAAATGCACTCTCTTTCTGTTCTATCCCTTGTGCAGCTCGGGTGTGCCCGCCGCCAGTACAGACCAACGTCGCCACAACAGGTGGTAAGTTTCACAGCCTTCTACACCAGTTCCCAGCACTCACAGTTCCTACTTTTTCAGCTAAGGTGGCGAAGCACGGGGTGGAGCACTTCATAACCACGAGTGGCCCATCCGTTTTTGCGAAGGCTCGACGCTTGGATGCAGCTAAACTCTCCATTGCGCGCGAGGAGTTCGCCAACCTGGAAAGGTTGGGCATAATTCGCCGCTCGAAGTCCGCTTGGGCTTCCCCCCTCCACATGGTACCTAAAGCTGATGGCTCATGGAGACCTTGTGGCGATTACCACAGGTTGAACAATGCCACAGCGCAGGACCGGTACCCGATTCCGCATATCCAGGACTTTTCAGTGCATTTGGCGAAGGCGCAAATTTTTTCTAAAATAGACCTGGTCCGCGGTTATCACCAAGTCCCGGTCCGACCAGAGGACATCCCCAAAACAGCCGTAATAACCCCGTTCGGGCTTTTTTAGTTTTTATGAATGCCTTTTGGCCTTAAAGGCGCCGCACAAACCTTCCAACGGATGATGGATGCAGTGTTGCGTGACCTTTCTTTCATTTTTGTCTATTTAGACGACATTTTGGTAGCCAGCACCTCCGAGGAGGAGCACGCAAAACACCTCACGACAGTTTTTCAGAGGTTAGGAGAGCATGGTTTGATATTCAACCCGGCCAAGTGCCATTTTGGCGTGGCACAAATCGACTTTTTAGGGCACCGCGTTTCCTCGGAGGGAGCAGTTCCTCTGCCGGCCAAAGTACGCGCGGTGGCAGATTTTCCCCAGCCTCGAACGGTAAAAGTGTTGCAAGAATTTTTGGGGATGGTGAATTTTTATAACCGTTTCATACCCCACGCAGCGCAGCTTATGCAGCCCTTGTACACCGCGCTCAAAAAGCAGAAGCCCTCCCATGTGATTGAATGGTCCCCGGAGCGGGAGCGCGCATTCACAGAGGTTAAACGGGCACTGGCAAACGCGGCACTGTTGGCCCACCCAGACCCGGCAGCCCACATAGCGCTAACCACGGACGCGTCAGATGTGGCCATAGGGGCCATAGTGGAACAGCAGGTTGCCGGGGTTTGGCAACCACTCGCATTCTTCAGCAGATCCCTACGCAAGGCTGAGCAAAAATACAGCGCGTTTGACAGGGAGCTGCTGGCGCTCCACTTGGCTATTGGCCATTTCCAGTTCTGGTTGGAAGGGCGGCGTTTCACCACGTTTGTCGACCACAAACCGCTCACTTTTGCGATGTCCAAAACTTCAGAACCGTGGTCAGGGCGGCAACAGAGACAGCTGGCCGCAATTTCTGAATTTACCACCGATATTCAGCACGTAGCCGGTAAAATCAATGTGGTGGCGGACTGTCTGTCACGCGCGGTAACAGCACCCGTCCGCGCGAAAACGGATTGCGCGGCCGCTTACCCAGAGCGCGGTAACAGCGTGGACACGCGCGCGGCTCCGGTCCACGTGGGAATAGATTATGCAGCCATGGCGGCGGAGCAGAGCGAGGACGCGGACGTGCGCGCGCTCCTGTCTGGACCAACAGGGTTAAGGCTGGAACGCAGAAATCTACAAACCGGTTTCCCCCCGCTTATTTGCGATGTATCCACGGGGCGACCGTGCCCGGTGGTGCCAGCTGCGTGGCGCCGTCGCGTTTTTGACGCCGTGCACTCCCTAGCGCACCCAGGGGTGCGCGCTTCGGTGAAAATGGTGGCGGAGAAGTTTGTTTGGCCGAGCCTGCGCAAGCACGTGAAGGAGTGGGCTAAAACCTGCATGGCTTGCCAGCGCGCTAAGATTCACAGGCACACTAAGGCGCCCTTAGAACCGTTCCACATTCCGGCTAAAAGGTTTGATCATGTGCACGTGGACCTCGTTGGCCCCCTGCCCACTTCACAAGGGTTCACGCATCTCTTGACAATGGTAGACCGAACCACTCGTTGGCCGGAAGTGGTCCCGTTAACATCAACCACAGCGGCAGAGGTGGCACGCGCTTTTTTAACAGCCTGGGTAGCACGGTTCGGGGTCCCGTCAGATATTAGTCTGATAGGGGACCTCAATTTGCGTCGGAACTGTGGTCAGCAGTGGCCAGCGGCTTAGGAGCGGCGGTACATCGCACAACCGCTTACCATCCCCAGGCCAACAGTTTATGCGAGCGTTTTCACAGGTCTTTGAAGGCAGCCCTCAGAGCGTCACTGACGGACACAGATTGGGTAAACAAACTACCATGGGTTTTATTGGGGTTGCGTTTGGCACCCAAAGAGGATCTAGATGCCTCACCAGCAGAATTGGTCTTCGCACAACCGCTCAGGCTGCCAGGCGAGTTTTTACCTGACCACACGGCACCCGGGCCCCCCCCCCCCCCCGATCCGGGGGTCTCTGAGTAACACGGGAGCAGAAATGCTCCCGGGTCCCGCTCATCACTCTTTCCCGCGTGTGTTCGTGCCCCAGGCTTTACGAGATGCAGAGTTTGTTTTTGTCAGGCACGATGTTCAGCGGCATAGTCTCCGCCCACCTTACGACGGTCCATTTCGAGTGCTGGAAACCGGGGAGAAATATTTTGTGCTAGATTTGGGGGGCAGGAGGGAGACGATCAGTATCGATAGATTAAAGCCTGCTTTTGTGTTGCATAATGAGTCTGTATGGCCGGCGGGCGTGCCTCGACGCGGCAGGCCTCCAAAGGGGCGGCCCCGGGACCCCCCACGGGGGGCAAATAACCCTTCTCCCCCTCACTCCACAGATGCACAGCAGGACGGCCCAACACAGAGCAGGAGACCTGCATACAGCAGATTCGGGAGAAGATTGAAACCTAAGCTGCATGCAGAATGATGTGGTTTTTTTTTTTTTTTTTTTTTGTTTTGTTTTTTTGGTCAGGTTGTTTGGGTTGCTGTGAGATTCTGTTGGGGGGGTGACGTGCTGTATGACTGTTGTATGACTGTATGTGGGTGCCCAGTCTTTCGCGTGGAAGGGGGGAGTGATGTGGAGCCCATAGTTATAACCTATGTAACTCACATGTGGCTGGCTGAATTCAGCCAAGAGAGACTTTGAGCTAGCCATGTGTATTGACTTCACACCTCAAGAGGAAGACATGTCTGCACCCCCTGGGGACTCAGGAGAGAGAAGAAGATTACCCGGCCTGACCTTTGGGGGTCGGAAAGGAGAACAGAAGGACTCTGGGTGTTCTATTAGAGATGAAAGGATGTAGCTGAGTAGTGAGACTTTTGTGTGTGATGTATTGTTAGAAGATGAATGTATAAATGTATGTGTGTGACTGCGTCCTGTCTCTTTTCACTCCGATCGAGAGAGGACGTAGGATGAATGGGGAATTAAAGCAGTTACTGGAAAAATCATCCAGTCTCCTCAATTCTTGACTCCTACAGCATCATTGATTTTCTCAGTTAGGTCAAGTATTGCCATATAGGTACTGTGTTTCTTTCTGAAGCCATGCTGAGATGGGATAATAATGTTGAACTTATCAAGGTAACTGGTAAGGCTGTTATGAACTACTCTTTTCAAAACCTTTGAAAGAGTAGGCAGAATGGATATTGGACGATAATTAGTCAAATCATTCTTATCACCTGATTTATAAATTGGTATAATTTGTGCAATTTTTGCAATTTAGGGCACTACTCCAGAGTTTAGAGACAGATTAACGCAGTAGGTAAGAGGTTCCAGTATTAAATTAATGATACTTTTGAAAATTTTGCTGGAAATTTCATCAGCTCCAGCAAAGTTTGAGTTCTTCGTGTCCTTGATGATTTTCCAGACTCCTTCACAATCAGTTGGCTTCAGGAAGAAAGAATTCCGGTAGTTTCCTGATAGATAGTGTTTGACAGAGGCAGCCTGTGGTTGGTTAATTTTATTAGATAAGTTTTCTCCAATAGAGACAAAATAATTATTAAATATGTCAGCAAGAGTGGCATTACTAGTGAGATTACAGATCACGTTATTGTTTGGAAGTGTGGGGGTTTCTGGTCCCTATTTAGAACCTTATTTAGTATTCTCCAGGATTTCTTGGAATCACCCTGTGATGCATTTATAAGTTCTGCATAGTAATTACTCTTACTCTTTCTAATAATGTGTGTTAATTTATTTCTGTAATTAGTATATACATTTTTATTGTTAATATTTGGATTTTTTATGTCGTGTTTATATAATTTATTTTTGTACTTAATAGATTTTAGTATGCCCTTAGAAAGCCAAGGATGTTGAATAGTACGATCACATGCAATAGTCTTGACAGGAATTGTCCTCTGGATGGATTCTGTTATTTCCTTAGTCAAGGCGTCAAACACAGCATCAGCATCACTACAATTGTAGATTCTATCCCATGCCTTGACATGCAAGTCCTCACTCAGTCGTTGTAAGGTTTCTTCATTAAGTATTTTTATTTTTAGTTTATGTCACGAGATTAAGGACCTAACGGCAAGGTCAAGAAACAGAACAATGGGGAAGTGATCAGAAATCTCAGAGAGCACGACTCCAGATACCAGTGTGGAATTGCAAATGTTAGTAATGATATTAAGTCATGTTTAGTTGCATCATCCCTGGAGAGGTCAATGTTGAAGTCTCCAAGGAGGATACAACTTTTATTTTTGTTGTTGATTGAGAATAAAATTTCTTCCAGTTTGGCTGTGAAAATATTAAGGTTGGTGTCCTCATGTTTTGGTGTAAATCACGCCTGCAATTAAATTTTTCAGATTTCTGACATATATCTCAACAAAAAAGAGAGTCAATATGACAGTCTTCCATGACAATATCATCATAAACACCGACATCATGTCTACAAGAGATATACAGACAATAATAATAATAATAATAATAATAATAATGCATCGGTTTTATATAGCACTTTATCATATATACTCAAAGACGCTTTACAAATAGGTACATTATTCATTCACTCCAGACAGGCAATGGTAGTGGCAAGCTACTTCAGCAGCCACAGCTGCCCTGGGGCAGGCTGACAGAAACGTGGCAGCCAATCTGCGCCAACGGCCTTTCCGGCCACCACCGAACATTTTATACATTTATACATATTCATACCCAGTGTTATGGGCACTGGAGGCAATGCGAGTGAAGTGTCTTGCCCAGGGACACAACGGCAGGATATCTGGGGAGAGCGGGATTCAAACCGCCAACCATCGGGTTATTAGACGACCTGCTCTACCTCCTGAGCCACTGCTGCCCCAGACACCACCACCAGATCTGCCACATCTGTTCTTCGTGAACGGTTTATAACCATCAAGGTTTAAGATGTCTATGTATGACTTATCATTCAGGAAAGTTTTACTACAACCAATTACATCAAAGCTGCAGCCTGTACTGGTAAGTAAAGTAACTAGATCATGATGATGTTCATTCAAGCTCCTGATGTTTAAATGCATGAAAGAATAATTGCATTGGTTTTTAAAAGATGTTAATTGCTCAGGAATATACTGATCACAGCTTATATTCCTATTATAGTCCATAAATTGTCGCAGCCACTCCTTCATTAGATTCATTGAAGATCATTATGCACGATAGCTGATAAAATTTACTGGGCTCACACAGCAACAATACACACTTGGAGACACAGACATAAACAAACCCTCATCCATACGGAAGACAGTCGGACAAACACACACACACTCAAATACACAAAGACACATTGTCAGCACAACAGTCCATTAGTCCAAAAACACAGAAATACTGGCCTCGTCGCACCAGGGGGCAGGTCTACCCAGTCAAATGAGCAGAATTTAGGCCAATTCCCAAACCAGAATGAATATACGGACAAGAGGGGGGAGATAGAAGGAAAAGGGAAAGTGAGTAAAAAAGAAAGTAATTTATTCACCGCCTTTCAGGTTCATCAGTTGTCATGGCAGCGGGGACGCGTCTGTGTTTACACTGCTAAAGAGGCAGCGTGCAGAAGTCCCGGTGGCTCCTCCTGAGGTTCAGCAGTGATGTTTTGGTCGCCTCCAGTTAGCCAATATGTGATTTGAGGATTCCTATACAGTTTTCCATCAATGTAAAATTTATCAATGAACAGACGAGCATTCCTTTTACCATTTCTTGCCTCCATCATCTGGCTTCCTTCAGGCAGCTGGACCAATTCATGAAGAGGAGGGTGCCATATGTGAAGTTAGCTGCCTGGACACACTGGGAATGTGAGGCAGCTGTTCACATTCTGAAGTGGACTCTGTGATCCATCCATCCATTCATCCATCCATCTTCTTCACGGAAGTCCCACCCTTTTGAAAGCCTAACATCCTGCCCTTGTATAAACATGGTGAAGCTGTTTCATGTCTGTTTAAAAAAATAGGCAGTGCTAGAGTTGTCAAGATTGCCCCGCTGGGGTGAGAAAGAGGAGGACCCAGATGCGAGGCGAATGTGACAAACCATAATTTATTCATAAACAGAAAATAAAGCAGCACGTGAGCTGAAACAAAAGTAGAAACATGGTTGGTTTTAGACACAAGATCACAGGACTAAGGGCAAAACACAAGCAACACAGAGCAGGTGAGAACAATCAGGGGAAATCAGAGACAGCAGGACATGGCAACAGGTACAGAAAAACACGAGGAGCTGAGACAAAACGCAAACAGGAACGGAGGATACACAAGAAACGTCAAACCACAGACCAGAATAAAGAACAACACGACTATAATAATGAATAATAATAAACACAGAATTCCAAAATACAAACTGGGCTGAGGCAGGGAAAACAGAGAAAGGCAAAAATAAGCTCAAAGCGTGAGCATGGTCCCCAGACCATGCACAGAACCCTAGCAAGAGTTGTATTTATTGTCTTGATTAACAAACCACAATACGTTTGTGGTGATGGACTCTTTGTTTCATCTGAAAATACAAAGAAAAGTGAGTGAAGTGTGCTAAATCGCTAGCATGTTAACAGCCAGCTAGTTACTGGTGTTCTGACGACCGGCATTTTGATCGCAGGTCTTCTGGAGTACCGACTCAACAGGCATGTTTTATAAACACTTATTACTTTTGCACTTGACAATATTTAATTTGTTTACATGTGTGAAATGACAATAAATGTCTTCATGTTGATTGAGATGTTTAGCAACAGCTACTGGCTACATTTACAAGGGACTACTTTTTTTCCTCAGCTGTGCAAAATAACTGGTTAAACAAACAAATCATAATATTTTATCCAGTATTGCTGTCATTTAATAAATTGTGCTTGTGGAACTGTTGTATAAAAGCAATATTACACTTGAGGTCATTACAGTATCATTGTCATGTGCGGGGCTGATGTTTCAGTTCCGCCCACGATTTGTGGCTGTAGCCCCCTGATTATTTTGTTAATTGGTCCCAGCTGGCAGGTTATTAGAGCCCTGAATTGGGGATCCTTGCCAGTCTACAGCCACGCCCCTTTCTCTTTCTCCCTCTCTCTCTCTCCCAGTCAGGCATCCACCGAGCTGTCTATTGTTATTTTCTGTTGTACATGCACATTTTTACATATTCAGTTCACACACACACACACTCACATGCACTCTCTCTCACTCATCCAGCAAGAGCCGCCGCACACCTGCTTCCAGTTGCCACTCATTAGTGCAGACTATTTATGGGTGACGGTGGGAGCACTGGGTGTGGTGGCGATAGTCAATAATCATCCGGAGCCGGAGGAGTCACCAGTCACCAGCGTGGGTCATGACAGCTGGGATTATGAGGACTGCAGAGACCATCATGCCTGCTGCGGAGGCCGCCGCCGCAGAGTCAGTGCCCAAGCTGAACCTCCATGAGGCCGAGCCTGTGGAAACATCACCCGGATTGTCGGAGTCCTGGACGGCGGTGGAGCTTGAGCTAAGGCAAGTGCTCTCTTTTGTCTTTCTCCTTTCCATGATAGAGCATTTTTGCCTAGCTTTAGGTGAGGAGAGCCAGCTGCAGCCGCACGCTGTGCCTGAGCTCGCCTTGCTGGGCTCCACCACTGCCGACGACCCTGACCCTTCCTCCTCTCTGTCCAAGTCCTCTTTCAGGGTCGCTGGAGAGAGTCCATCATCGCCGGACGAGTCTGTGGTTTCAGGCTTGCCGCTGGAGGTCATCGGGGTTCCTGCCGAGGTGGTCATCAGGGCTACTCAGTTCCAGCCCAGGGTGCCCATGATCGACCGCCTCCTAGCTCAGGTGCTCATGCGGGTCGGCTGGCCCATGGTCAAGGTGGCATGGGAGTCAGCAGTGGCCCAACCGGGTCCCACCGCGGGTGCAGCAAGGGCCCAGCTGGGCTCCTCCGTGGGTGCAACTATGGCCCGGTCAGGGTCCTCCGTGGGTGCAACACTGGCCCAATCGGGCCTTACCGCAGGAGCAATGAGGTCCCGGGAAGGGGCCACCACTGGTGCAACATTGTCTCAGGCCGAGACCACTGCGGGTGCAGCCATGGCCCAGCTCGGGCCCACCGTAGGTGCGGCCGAGCTTCTGTCCCAAGCCGGGACCATCGAGGGTGCGGCTGGCCAGTTCGAGGACACCTGGGTCTCCTTTTTCCTCCTGAAGGCCTGCTGGGTATTCCTTCTTGTTCTACTAGGCTCTGCTATCATCCACCTGGTCCTGCCACCAGTAGCCGCTGGGGTTCCCATTTCGTGGTCCGACCACACACCTTTGAGCTTCCCGGTGGGTAGGCCGCCTCCTCGCTCACCCCTCCAGTCCTGGTGGCTCAACTATGAGAGCAGGCCACCTGAAGAACTGGGTCTCCCTATGGGGGGTCCGCCTCCCGATCCATCTCGTCTGGCTTGGTGGCAGAAGAACTCTGGCCGGCCGCCCGATAGACTGTGCCGTTGGGTTAGATGGCCTTTTTTCCCCAGGCAGGCCACCCGACTCACTGTGCTTGGGGGTCCTTTGATAGGCCACCTGGCCTGGTTTACTTGGCTGTTCGTGGGCCCTGGGACTTTGGCCGGCCCCCTGAACTTGGGGACTCTTGGGTTTTGGGGAGGGCTTAGTTTTTGTTTGGGGTTGGGAGTGTTTGCCTTCTTGTGTGGTATTATTATATTATTTCTTGTTAGTTAAAGCCCTCTTGACCTGTTTCCCCCCACCTCCCACCCTGGTTAGTTGTGATGGTGTTTTTTTTTTGGGGGGGGGGCAGGTTTTCATTTGTGTTGTTGATGGCACGGTGGGTATCTGGCATCCACCCCTTGAGGGGGGGCTCTGTCATGTGCGGGGCTGATATTTCAGTTCCACCCACAATTTGTGGCTGTAGCCTCCTGATTATTTTGTTAATTGGTCCCAGCTGGCAGGTTATTAGAGCCCTGAATTGGGGATCCTTGCCAGTCTACAGCCACACCCCTTTCTCTCTCTCTCTTTCCCAGTCAGGCATCCACCGAGCTGTCTATTGTTATTTTCTGTTGTACATGCACATTTCTACATACTCATTCAGCCTTTACACACACACTCACATGCACTCTCTCTCACTCATCCAGCAAGAGCTGCCACACACCTGCTTCCAGTTGTCACTCATTAGTGCAGACTATTTATGGGTGACGATGGGAGCACTGGGTGTGGTGGCAATAGTCATTCATCCATTGTCAAGTTCGCTTCATGTTAACAACAGTTTTTGTTGATGTCCTGGAGCCAGTTGGCATGTTTTTCCTTTGGACTTCTCCGGAGTTGTTTTCCAGAGCCCGCTGAACTCCAACGCCCTATGTAAGTCTACCTCCATGTAATTACTTACTGCCCTTCTTGGTCCACTGCCCAGTTCTGCCCGGGGAGTGCGTGGGGTTTCTCCTCCTCCAGCCTACTGAGCTCGGCCACCCGTGACCGTTTGTTACAACACTGTATTCTATGGACATTTTTGTGTCTTTCTTTTGTTAATAAAACACATTTACTTCAATTGCACTTTGGGCTCGTGTAAATTCATCTGTTCGCTGCACAGTTACGCAGCGAACATGACAATCATGAATATACTAACTCCATGTGTGATACTCCAATCATCTGTACCACACCCGGAGTTACTACATTCATTGATACTGTAACTCCCTCTCATGTAATATTGCTTAATCAGTGTTTTTCAACTGGGGTTCCTAGGAACCTGGAGATTCTATGGGAAAATGTGTAATTTCACTTCTTAATTTGTCCCAAAAAATTGCAAATAATTTGCTATTGTTGTACATGGGTGCCTGTAGTGGCTCTTCCATGTCAGTAGGTGGCAGTATGAAAGCAGTGTAGAAGAGCTTGGAAGAACGAGGCGATGTGATATATAAACCAAAGTTTATTATCAGCTCCTCTAACAAGTCTCATCCTAGTGCAGCAGCAGAAGAAGGAAAAAGAGACCGAACACCTCCGGCTCTAAGAACTTATACTTGCACATAACAAAAGACATGCAAATCCAAAGCTGACATCCCTCCTTATCTTAATCCCCCCATTGTCTTCGTACTCCTCATGGCCCTGGGGGGTCAGGGCAGCTCCTCCGGTCTCCACCGCAGTGCCTGGGAAACTCTGATCCTCACTGGCGGTTGAGATCTCTTTGTCCTGTTCTGAGGTGTGAAGTCGCCTTACATATGTAATCACCAAACATTCTCACATGCTTCAACATATGTAGGTTATGGAATATATGATAAATATAGACCACAGCCCCCCCCCCCCCCAAACGACTAAGAAAAGGACAATAGAAAAATTCACAGTTTAAGATAATTATTATGACATACTAACTGCTACACCTCTTGCCACAGGAGAAAATTTCTAGCAGCCATGCCCCTAAGAGAGTTCAGTGGTAATCATAACAGCATAGTAAAATCACAAGTCAGTCCTAAACTGTTACAGCACAATTAGTGAGCAACTGTTGAGTAGTTTGTATCAGTCTCTGTGCCGTCTGGGTTTTAATCTTCTCCCGAAACTGCTGTGGGTCCGCTTGGGCGTCCTGCTGGGACCTTCCTGTAAGGAATCTGCAGCTTGGGGAGGACAGTGATTATTTGTTCCCTGCAGGGGGGCTGAGTCTTTTCTCTTGGGGGGTCTACTCCGCCGAGGTGCTCTCGCCAACCGTGCAGGCTCGTCTCTCAACAAGAAGGCAGGTTTAAGTCTGTCAATGCTGACTGTGCTTGATTTTGGGGATGGAAAAGAAACAAAGTGTTTATCACCAGGTTCCAGCACTCTGAATGTCCCATCGTATGGTGGGCGGAAAGTTGGTTTTAAAGCTTCATGCCTAACAAAAACGAATTCAGCGTTCTTTAAAGCTTGTGGGACAAAAACCCGTGGAAAAGAGTGATGTGCCGGCCCGGGGAGAGAGTCCGGTCCGTTGCTGCCTAAAAACCTCGGGGCAGGGAGATGCCCTGGCTCTGGGTTCTCTGGTAAAAATTCACCTGGGAGCCTGAGAGGTTGTGCAAAAACTAATTCTGCTGGAGAGGCGTCTAGATCCTCTTTGGGCGCAGCACGCAACCCCAATAAAACCCAGGGAAGTTTATTTACCCAATTTGTATCCGTTAGTGAGGCTCTGAGGGCGGCCTTTAAAGATCTGTGAAAACGTTCGCATAACCCATTAGCCTGAGGGTGATAAGCTGTGGTGCGGTGAATTGTTGCCCCTAAGCTGCTGGACATGGCTGACCAAAGCTCCGAGACAAATTGAGGCCCCCTATCGGACGTGATGTCCGATGGGACGCCGAAACGTGCCACCCAGTTTGTCAAAAAAACGCGAGCGACTTCCTCCGCTGTGGTTGACGCCAGAGGGACTGCCTCTGGCCAGCGCGTGGTGCGGTCTATCATTGTTAACAGGTGTGTGAAACCTTGGGAGGAAGGTAGTGGTCCCACGAGGTCGACATGAACGTGGTCGAACCTTCTAGCAGGGAGTGGAAAAGGCTCCAGAGGGACTTTTGTGTGTTTGTGTATTTTGGCGTGCTGACAAGAAATGCAAGTTTTTGCCCATTCTTTTACGTTTTTGCGCAGGCCAGGCCACACAAACTTTTCGGCGACCATTTTAACCGAGGCGCGCACACCTGGGTGCGCGAGGGAGTGAATTGAGTCAAAAATACGGCAGCGCCATGTAGCTGGGACTAACGGGCGAGGTCGGCCGGTTGAGATATCGCATATTAGGGGGGGCACGCCGTCGCGTAAACCCCTTTCCTCCAGTCTTAACCCTGTTGGTCCAGACAAGAGTGCGCGCACGTCCACGTCACTACTTTGTTCCTCTGCCATGGCTGCATAATCTATCCCTGCATGGATTGGGGCCGCGTATGTGTCCGCGTTGGTGAAGAGTTCCGCGGCTGAGGTAGTATAATCTGTCTCCTCGCGCTCTGACGATGTCACAGCGCGAGAGAGGCAGTCTGCTACCACGTTAAGTTTGCCTGCCACATGTCGAATGTCTGTGGTGAACTCTGAAATCGCAGCTAGCTGTCTTTGTTGCCTGCCTGACCACGGTTCGGAAATTTTAGCCATAGCAAAAGTGAGCGGTTTGTGGTCTACAAAAGCCGTGAAACTCCGCCCTTCTAACCAGAACTGGAAGTGGCGGATGGATAAATAAAGCGCTAGCAGCTCCCTGTCAAAAGTGCTGTATTTACGCTCGGTTTGGTTTAGCGATTTGCTGAAGAATGCCAAAGGTTGCCAGATTCCGCTGACATGTTGTTCTACAACTGCCCCTATAGCTAGGTCCGAAGCGTCTGTGGTTAGCGCAATGCGAGCCGAGGGATCGGGGTGAACCAACAATGTGGCATTAGCTAGAGCGCTTTTTACTTCCGCGAAGGCGCGTTCGCGCTCCGGGGTCCATTCGACCGCGTTGGAAGCTTTTTGTTTTCTGAGCGCATCATTTAGGGGCTGCATGAGCTGAGCTGCGTGGGGGAGGAAACTGTTGTAAAAATTAACCATGCCCAAAAATTCCTGCAGCGATTTGACCGTTTGTGGCCGTGGGAAACTTTTTATTGCGTGAACTTTGTCTGGAAGTGGGACTGCCCCCTTCGGAGAAACTCTGTGTCCTAAAAAATCAATTTGTGACACGCCGAATTTGCATTTGGCTGGATTGATTATTAACCCGTGCTCTTCTAGCCTCTGAAAAACCATAGTGAGATGCCGCTCGTGTTCTTCCTCAGACGGGCTGGCTACCAGCATATCGTCGAGGTAGAAGAAAACAAAAGGGAGGTCGCGTAATACCGTGTCCATCATCCGCTGAAAGGTTTGAGCCGCGCCTTTGAGGCCGAAAGGCATTCTCAAAAATTCAAAAAGGCCGAAAGGGGTTATTACAGCTGTTTTAGGAATGTCCTCTGCTCGAACTGGGACTTGATGATAACCGCGGACCAGGTCTATTTTTGAAAAAATGCGCGCACCCGCCAGATGCAGTGAAAAATCCTGAATGTGAGGAATTGGGTAGCGGTCATGCGCTGTCGCATTGTTTAATCTGTGGTAATCGCCGCACGGTCTCCAAGAACCGTCGGATTTCGGGACCATGTGAAGTGGTGAGGCCCAGGGGCTTTTCGAGCGTCTAATAATGCCTAATTTTTCAAGGGTGGTAAACTCGTCCCGAGCTATGGCGAGCTTGGCCGCGTCTAAGCGCCGAGCTTTGGCAAATACGGGTGGGCCCGTTGTGGGAATAAAATGTTCAACCCTGTGTTTAGCCACTGTGGCTGAGAATTTGGGAATTGTGAGTGCTGGAAATTGGGTGAGGAGTTGATCAAACTTACCTCCTGCTGTGGTGACGCTAGCCTGCACGGGTGGTGGAGAAACTCGAGCTGAGCAGGGAATAGAAGCAAAGGACAGTGCATTAACCAAGCGTCTGTTCGCTAGATCAACTAATAACCCATGTGCACACAAAAAATCTGCGCCCAACAAGTTAAAACTCACCGCCGCTACAACAAATGTCCATCTGTAGTTGCGGCCGTGGATGCAGAGGTGCAGGCTCTTTTCGCCAAAAGTGTCGATGGTGGAGCCGTTGGCTGCCACTGCTCCATTGCCCCGGGGGCCCATGGCCCGGTCTGCTTGGGAGGGCATGACAAAACTTAGTTGAGCTCCCGTGTCGATAAGGAACCGCTTGCCGGTGTGCCCGTCCGTCACATATAAAAGCTTGCTTTTTTCGCTGAGAACCGCCGCTGTTAACGGCTCTCGGCTTCGGCGTTTTCCGGAAATTGTGAATTTGCAGGGGGGAACGCATTTGTAAGCCTTCTCGGCGAAGCGGTGGTGGTAATAACAAACGTCGCTCCGTCTGTTGCGTCCTGGCCGTGTCGCTGTCACCGCGGGCTGATTCTGCTCGGTGATTTGTGGCTCCTCATGGCTCCGGACATCAGCGTTGAGGTCTGCGGATGCTGCTGTGGGTGTCTGCTCCTTGCAGGCGTTGACGAGCCGTTGAGCTTCGTGAGCTAGCGTGCGGAAGTCTTGCTGGGTGCTGCATCGCATGTTGGCCAGCGTCCCTCTCATGTGTGGCGGCAGCGTACTGAGGAATATGAAATGGAAGAGGAAGTTGTCATTGTCCTCTTCTTTAAGTTGTAGCAAGTCCTCCATGAGGGCCTTGGGTCTGCCTCCTCTGTGTCCGTAAACCGCCAGGATCCTCTCGGCTCTCTCCTCGGCTGAGGGGACGTAATTTGCCACGATGGTCGCTTTCAGTTCTTCATATTTGTCCTGGGCCGGCGGCCATTGGATTATGCTCCGCGCACATCTCGAAGTGGCGGCGTTGAGTTTGGCGACGATGTGATAGAACTTTGTATCGTCAGCCGTGATGCCCGCAAGTGCAAACTGGGCTTCAGCTTGCAGAAACCACGAGGCGGGGTCTTCCTGCCAGAAGTCCGGCAGGTTGACGGTGACGGCGTTTGTGTAGACCGTCACTGCTGTGTCCGCAGGGTGAGAGTGCCTTGCTTCGGCTCTCTCCGCGGCGCTGGTGCTCGGTTGAGCCCTCTCTATCACTTCTGCCGTGGGGGAACGTCGTCCATCTGTTCCCCTGTCTGTGTGACAGAGATCATCCTGCGCAGTTCGCCCCACACGGGACACGAACCCGCGACCTCTCAGTCAACTACACAGTTCGAGCATGGGAGACACAGCACGATCGCGCTGAGCTAAAGGTCCGACCGGTAGCTCAGCGCTACCATCTGGGGCTCACAGCACCACTTTGTAACTGAGGTCATCAGCGCAGTTCGCCCTACACAGGACACGAACCCGCGACCTCACAGTTAACTGGTCAGAGACACGCACAGCACGATCGTGCTGAGCTAAAGGTCCGACCGATAGCTCAGCGCTACCGATACTGTATGAGGCTTTGGGAGGGAGGTTTACTAACGTTCTACGCCGAACAGTACTAGTTGGCATCCGTTACATCTGCATGGGTGCCAGCGTCTGCCTGGGTCGCCACAGATGAGTCGATCGTGGGGGAACGCCTCTGGTCCATCCTCGCGTCAGGGTCACCAGTGTAGAAGAGCTTGGAAGAACGAGGCGATGTGATATATAAACCAAAGTTTATTATCAGCTCCTCTAACAAGTCTCATCCTAGTGCAGCAGCAGAAGAAGGAAAAAGAGAGCGAACACCTCCGGCTCTAAGAACTTATACTTGCACATAACAAAAGACATGCAAATCCAAAGCTGACATCCCTCCTTATCTTAATCCCCCCATTGTCTTCGTACTCCTCCTCATGGCCCTGGGGGGTCAGGGCAGCTCCTCCGGTCTCCACCGCAGTGCCTGGGAAACTCTTTGATCCTCACTGGCGGTTGAGATCTCTTTGTCCTGTTCTGAGGTGTGAAGTCGCCTTACATATGTAATCACCAAACATTCTCACATGCTTCAACATATGTAGGTTATGGAATATATGATAAATATAGACCACAGCATGCCCGTTTTGACACCTCGTCATCTGTGTCCAACTCCCCCCCTCCCTCCAGCTCCACAGCCTCCACATTCCCTACTTCATTTAAGGCACCCCCCCCCCACCTCCCCCCCTCCCCTTATCATCAGTGAGCAGGATGTGCTCAAACAGTTCTCCAGACTGAACCCGCGCAAGGCCCCCGGCCCAGACGGCGTGTCTCCCTCCACCCTGAGACTCTGTGCGAAACAGCTGGCTCCTGTATTCACAGACATTTTTAACACCTCCCTTAAGTTATGCCACGTGCCGTCCTGCCTCAAATCCTCCACCATCATCCCTGTCCCCAAGAAGCCACGGATCACTGGACTTAATGACTACAGACCTGTAGCGCTCACCTCTGTAGTCATGAAGTCCTTTGAGCGCCTGGTCCTGTCCCACCTCAAGTCCATCACCACCCCTCTCCTGGACCCGCTGCAGTTTGCCTACCGAGCCAACAGGTCTGTAGACGATGCAGTCAACCTGGCCCTCCACTCCATCCTGCAGCACCTGGACTCCCCGGGAACCTACGCCAGGATCCTGTTTGTGGACTTCAGCTCCGCATTCAACACCATCCGCCCCGCTCTGCTCCGGGACAAGCTGTCCCTGCTCAACGTGCCTGACTCCCTCTGCAGGTGGATCATCGACTTCCTGACGGACCGGAGGCAGCATGTGCGGCTGGGAAAGACTGTCTCAGACTATACTAGCATCAGCACCGGATCACCCCAGGGCTGTGTACTTTCCCCCCTACTCTTCTCCCTTTACACCAACTCCTGCACCTCCAGCCACCAGTCTGTCAAGTTGATCAAGTTTGCGGACGACACCACCCTCATCGGGCTCATCTCCAACGGCGACGAGTCCGCCTACAGGAGAGAGGTGGCCCAGCTGGCGTCCTGGTGCAGCAATAACAACCTGCAGCTGAACGCTCTGAAGACAGTGGAGATGATTGTAGACTTCAGGAAAGTCACTACTCCTCTGCCCCCCCTCACCCTCTCAGGCTCTCCCATCACCACTGCTGATTCCTTCCGCTTCCTAGGCACTACCATCACCAGGGACCTCAAATGGGAGCTGACCATCAGCTCACTCATCAAAAAAGCCCAGCAGAGGATGTTCTTCCTGCGGCAGCTGAGGAAGCTCAAGCTACCCACCAAGATGTTAGTGCAGTTCTACACAGCCATCATCGAGTCCATCCTCACCACCTCCATAACCGTGTGGTACGCAGGAGCCACTGCCAGGGACAGACTAAGGCTGCAGCGCGTCGTGCGCACTGCTGAGAAGGTGATCGGCTGCAAGCTCCCATCTCTCCAGGATCTGTACATCTCCAGGACCCGGAGGCGTGCTGGCCGGATCATAGCCGATCCCTCACACCCTGGTCATGTACTGTTTGCCCCCCTCCCCTCTGGTAGAAGACTTCGGTCCATCCAGACTAAAACCTCCCGTCACATGAACAGCTTCTTCCCCTCTGCCATTAGACTGCTGAACACTAAGTGACTCTCGTGCACCATGTACAGCAGCTCAACCAGACTCATGTCAATCATCACTGTTTTCTTCCTGCATTACCGACTGCACTATATAGTTCTCCACAGTATCTGCTGCTGGCTAATATATATTTTAACTGTTGACCAGTATCACTTAATCTTATCCTACACTTTATTACATGTATAGTTTATTTCTCTTATCTTATCATGTTTAATGTTGCAGCATTGTACCGAGACAAATTCCTAGTTTGTGTACTACATGAACAATGGCAATAAACCTGATTCTGATTCTGATTCTGATTCAGCAGTATGATTATCATTTTCTTCTTTTTCATGCAGTTAATGATCTTGTTAAACTGTGCTAGGTCATGGTGACTAGATGAAAAACAGTAAATGGATTTGAAGAGTAAAGATTCAGACTCTGAACAGGGCCCTGAACAAAATGCTAACCCAGATGAAGGATAGATCGGTTGTCAAAAGAAAGCGAAGACAGTGAAGACAAGGCAGTACTGCAAAACTTACTCTGGATTTACTTCCACTGGGGATTCCACTGCACCGAGCCGTTATCTTTGATGTGGAGGAAAAGCTATCCAGCAGTGCAGTAGCCCCATGCAAGCTTGAATATTATCCCCAGACAAAACAGCCATCACTTCAAGATGAAAACATGGACGATTTTGTTCATCTCCATGAGCACATGGAGAAACAGGTAACTTTAATGAGAAAAACTGGGCTTTTCAAGCCTGACTGCTATAAAAACTAAGAGTGCATGAGAGCTGTGGAGGAAGAGCTTTGCGTATGCATTTCTTCTAGTGATGTGCGGATCGATCCTGAAATATCGATACCTCCTCGATACTTTTGATACTTAAGTCATTTGAGGTAAGGTATAAGATAAGATAAGTCTTTATTAGTCCCACAATGGGGAAATTCCAGGATTGCAACAGCACAGGGATAGCAACACTCAGAGCAACAATCAGAAGACAGAAAAACAAGAGCAGCGAGTATACATATATACTGTATATCCTTAACAGAAACACGGTGAAAAGTTACTAAACTATTGAGATGTTGTCTAAGTGACACGTGGTTGGTAGGACTACTTTTTCTTCCGCCTGGGTAAGTGCGTCATGTGTTTTTTTAGATTTAAAAGACATATTAGGTGTAGTTGCAAAAAATATCGCTATCGGTATCGCCGATACCAGCCTGAATTTTACTCAGTATCGGATCGGAAATGAAATCAGTGGTATCGAACATCACTAATTTCTTCAGTTCCTGCCAGCATATCAGCTTTGTGTTTATTTAAACAAGCCCAGGTTTCACACTGAATGAGCATAAACTAATTACAAGACTAAGTTTTCATTATATATGGAGGCTACAATGTGTCATTTTGTAACATTTTTTTGTTGGTGGGGTGCTGTGATATTTCCCCCCCCCCCCCATCTAAAAAGAGTTCCTTGAAAAGATTGAAAAACATTGCTTTAAATAATAAACAGTCCATTCTCTCCAGTGACTGTAGCCTAGCACGAGGCAGACTAGACAGTGTCAAAACATTAAAACAATACAGCGTCTATTAAATCCTTTGGCCAATAATGAGATTGTGAACATTCCTGACACAGCTGATGGTGGCCACACACAAAGCTGTGGGGTTGATGGGACCATTTGTTCAGTGCTACTATAAGTCTTATAAGACTTGAAAGGAAGATAATTAAGCAATATTTTCCTGATATTTTGTCTTTTTAATCAGTGCAAAGCAGCTGCTTAGCATTTTGTTGTACCCAAACACTGTATAATATTCCAAACTGCTGTGTGTTAGACCCCCGCGAGAGCGCAATGTATGGGCGGTGGGGGCACCTTGCAGCTGCATTTCTGGGAGAGCTGGGGAAACATGACTGGCTTCAGATATCTCCAGGAGGAAATATAAAATGCAAAATAAGTGCCAAAAATAAAGGCAACAATCAAACCACTATGTTGGGATCCTCACAGGGAGTTCATTGGCTGCTCAGTTAAGTAACATCTGTGAAATCGAATTGTCTTTAATAAAGAGGGTCATGATATGGAGTACATCAACAAACATGTCTGTGTGTTGAAACATGAGAGCTTGTGTTTGTGAGTGTCCTAACATATGCCGTCTGAATTGACTTTTGGTTTATCAAAACTCTCCTCTAAAGTATTTCATCAAAGTTTTTGGGGAAAAAATCTAAGATGGATGTAAACTCTTACAAATGCAGAACTTAGAGCCGACTCAACTGTCTTAATTCTTGAACCAAGTAGTTTTTAGGTAGATGTGACTGCAAACTTGCATGCAGTTTCTACAAATCCACAAAGCAACAGCGCCATCTAAAGGACGTTTCCTGTACTGCTCAATCCAGCTGTTTTGAGTGGTTAGCATACACACATAAGGAGTTGTTCACAGCTCCTTATACGAAGATATAGAGTGATGATAATCAAGTCAGTGGCGGTAATGCACCTGTAAGCTGGTTGCCAACCACCAATCAAATCTAAAAGAAGAAGTAGTAAATTAATGAAAAGTTTCAAAACTACAACTAAGAGAAAAACCTCAGTTTCATGTTAAAAAAAGAGTAAACTTATAAAATCTGCAAATTAAAGAAAAGGCAAAAGGGTTATAAATTTGTAGGAATAAGTGTGTTACTAGATTGAGAAACTTCAAAAGTCACAACTGCAAATTAAAGGGAAAACCGTCAATTTTATATGAAAAATAAGCAGCAAATTTATAGGAAGTTTTTTTTTTTTTTTTTTTAAATCTAAATTAAAAGAAAAAGGCCAAAATTAAAAGTTTTCGTGAGTGTAAATTTACAAGAGAGCACATTTTTGGGGAAAAAAGTATGTATGTGTGTGTGTGTGTGGGGGGGGGGGGGGGTAAACATTAATTCTGACAAGAGTTGACACTGCCTATAAAAAGTATTCAGCCCCCTTGGATTTTTCAACCATTTATGCAGAGTACAGTGGACTTACCCACGACTTTGTGGACTGGTGCCTACAGAACTGCCTCCAGATCAACACGAGGAAAACTAAGGAACTGGTGGTGGACTGCCGCAGGTGAGGTCAACCCTCCCACAGCACCGGTAAAAATCCAGGGAACAGACACTGAGATGGTGACATCTTACAAGTACCTGGGTGTTCACCTGAACAATAAACTGGACTGGTCACACAACACCAACACGCTCTACAAAAAGGGGCAGCACAGGCCATTCCTCCTGAGGAGACTCAGGTCTTCAGGAGTGCCCCTTGCACTCCTGAAGACCTTCTACGACTCGGTGGTGGCATCAGCCATCACATTTGGAGTGGTCTGCTGGGGGCAGCGGCATCACAGCAGCCAACAGGAAGAGACTGAATAGACTGATCAAAAAAAGCTAGCTCTGTTCTGGGGCAACGCCTCCACCCAGTGGAGGAGATAGGAGAGAGGAGGATGGTGGCTGTCATCTCTGCTAGAGTCCAAGTCCCACCCCCATGCAGGACATGCTGAACGCACTGAGGAGCTCATTTAGCGGTAGGCTGCGCCATCCTAGGTGCACGACGGAGAGGTTCCGCAGGTCCTTCCTACCTACGGCTGTTAGACTTTATAACCTAACCAGGGCTGCTCGTAGAGGTCGTATTAAATGTAACAACCCTGCAGAATAGAAATCGTCCCCTCCAATACAGAACTAGGACAATAAGTCATTACTGAGGATGGCAACAACACTGTGATACAAATGCAAAATATACTGTCTGGGTACATATTCATATTCTGCAGGGTAACAAACTGTAATGCTGTTTATTCCATCTAGCTGCAATGCTCCTGCACTGTGTACACAGTATCTGTGTACATACAGTATGTATATTCATCTACTGCTTTGGCTGACCAGTTCTTATCTTAACTATTGCACTGAGTGCTGCTATCCCTTTGTTGCTGTAATTTCCCCATTGTGGGACTAATAAAGGCTTACCTTATCTTTATTGCTTTATAAAATGAAATCATGGTCAAAATAATTTGGCTTTTTTGACAAAATTCCCCCCCTCAAAAAAAAAGCTTCCTTCATGTCAAAGTGAAAACAAATTCTTACAAACTACTGTCAATTAAATAAAATTATATAAGGTAAAGTAACTGACTGCATAAATATTCACCCCCTTCAGGTCAATATTTAGTGGAGGCACCTTTGGCTGCAATCCCAGCACTGAGCCTGTGTGGATATGCCTCAGTCAGGCTGGCACATCTGGACACTGCAGTTTTCTCCATTCTTCCTTGCAAAACAGCTGAAGCTCTGTCAGGTTGCTCGGGGGTTGGGCGTGAACAGCTCTTTTCAAGTCCAGCCACAAAGTTGAGATCTGGGCTTTGACTTGACCACTCCAGAACATTCGCCTTGTCATCTCTGAACCATTTTTGTGTAGTTTTTGCTGTACAGGTGCATCTCACTAAATTAGATCATCATCAAAAGTTGATTTATTTCAGTAATTCAATTCATAAAATGAAACTCATTTTATATAGATTCATTACAGACAGCAATATATTTCAAGTGTTTGTTTCTTTTAATTTTGATGGTTATGACTTGCAGCTTATGAAAACCTGAAAATCAGTTTCTCAAAATATTAGAATATTACATAAGATCAATTTTTTTTTTTTAAAAATATTTTTTTAAATAGAAATGTTGGCCGACAAAGTATTTCCATGCACACACTCAGTACTTGGTCAGGGCTTCTTTTGCATGAATTAATCCTGCATCACTGTGGCATGGCATGAAGGCGATCAGCCTGCGTTACTGCTGAGGTGTTATGAAGGCCCAGATTGCTTTGATAGCAGCCTTCAGCTCATCTGCATTGTTGGGTCTGGTGTCTCATCTCCCTGATGACGATACTTCATAGATTCTGTATGAGGTTTAGGTCAGGAGAGTTTGCTGCCCAGCAAAATATGGTGATACCATGGTCATTAAACCAGGCTTTGGTACTTTTGGCAGCAGTGTGGGCAGGTATCAAGTCCTGCTGGAAAATGAAATCAGGATCTCCATAAACCTTGTCAGCAGAGGGAAGCATGAAGTGCTCTAAAATGTCCTGGTAGACAGCTGCATTGACTCTGGACTTGATAAAACACAGTGGACCAACAGATGACATGGCTCCCCAAAACAGGTGCCAAATCCTGTCACTTGGAAATCAAGGTCCCAGAGTCTGGAGGAAGAGTGACCAGGCACAGAATCCAAGTTGCTTGAGGTCCAGTGTGAAGTTTCCACAGTCAATGATGATATGTGGAGCCATGCTGGTGTTTTTCCACTGTGTTTAATCAAGTCCAATGTCAATGCAGCCATCTAACAGGAAATTTTAGAGCACTTCATGCTTCCCTTTGCTGACAAGCTTTATGGAGATGCTGATTTCATTTTCCAGCAGGAGTTGGCACATGCCCACACTGCCAAAAGTACAAATACCTGGTTTAATGACCATGGTGTCACTGTGCTTGATTAGCCAGCAAACTCTCCTGACCTAAATCCCATAGAGAATCTATGGTGTATTGTCAAGAGGAAGATGAGAGACACCAGACCCAATAATGCAGATGAGCTGAAGGCTGCTATCAAAGCAACCTGGGATTCCATAACACCTCAGCAGTAACAAAGGCTGATCACCTCCATGCCATGCTGTACTGATGCAGTAATTATGCAAAATGGGCTGCACGGTGGCGCAGTGGTTTAGCACTGTGGCAGCACAGTTTTACCCTCGGCCGGGGGATCGCGGGGATCATGAGATCGTGGGTTCGATCCCAGCCCCCGACCAACAGTGAGCTGTGTGGAGTTTGCATGTTCTCCCCGTGTTGCGTGGGTTTACTCCGGGATTTCTCCGGTTTCCTCCCGCACACCAAAAACATGTAGGTTTAGGGCGCTCGCGCACGCAGCGACCAGCAGCCGGTGGCTTGTCACCAGACTGCAAACCAAATCTACCTACGGGTACAAATAAGTAACAAAAAAAAAAAAAAAAAAAAAAAAAAAAAAGGAGCCCTGACCAAGTATCGAGTGTGTACATGGGCATACTTTTCAATTGGCCAACATTTCTATTAAAAATCTTTTAATTAATTTTATATAATATTCTAATTTTTTGAGAAACTGAATTTGGGGTTTTCATTTGCTGCAAGCCATAGCCATCAAAATTAAAAGAAATAAACACTTGAAATATATCACTCTCTGTAATTAATCTATACGAGTTTCACTTTTTTTGAATTATTGACATAAACTAGTACATACCTGTGCATGACCACAGAAAGCAAGTGTAAGCAAACATTTCTGCATGGCTGTCGAAAGTTACTGTTACCATGGCAACAGCAACCATGGAAAAACCTGCCTTGGATCTTTGACATCACCACTCGTTCGTTGATGCCTGGCTTTGATCTGTGATGCCTGCCTTTGATCTTTGATAATGTCATAGCGAGTGCTATGATCATGAGTAATGCCTGCCTTTGATTTTTGATGTCATAGCGAGTCCTATGATTGTGAGTGCAGCCCGCCTATGATCTCATGGCAAGTCCTATGATGGTTTTGCGAGTCCTACGATCATGACATCATGACCGACAGATTTCTTTAATTATACTAGTACATACCCGTCCACGCCAGTAGAAACCAAGTTATTTCTGCATGGCCGTTGCTGAAGGGTCTCTTCCTGTCTGAGATGGCTGTGTTGTTCACAGCCATGCCTGCGGTGTACTGTTCGAACCTGAGGTGTTTCATCTTCATGGCATCTTTTCTGCTATGCATTCTATTGCTCTCCATCTGGTGGGTCTTCTTGTTCTTCTTCTTCTTCGTTCAGCCGACTGATTGAGGGATAGGTGTGTTGTAATTATAGTTCATGGACAGGATCATGAAAATAGATCTGAGCAAAAAGTGGCTTTCGACCCTGTTCAGGAAGACCCATGCATGCCTGTCAAAACCCAGAAACCGGAGGACCCCGGGAAAATCAGCGCTTTGCTTGGCATTTTACACACTTGCAGTGTAGACTGGCATTCTTCATGGGTACTGCTTCAAATGGGTGTGGTTTAAAGTAGGGTGTCCTATTCTTAATTGGGTGACACACTGACAGAGATTTCTTGAATTTATAGAGTGCCTTCTGCCTTACTGAGTGAGATTTCCAGATTTACTGCTTCAAATGGGTGTGGTTTAAAGTCGTGTGTCCTATTCGGTCTGAGCTTCCCTGTGCCTTGCCTGGCGTGCAGCGTTGGCGGCCAACCGACTATACCACACCTCCTGGGTCTCAGCTTGTCTGTGCCTTGCCTGGCGTGCAGCATTGCTCGCTTTGTGGGCTTCAAGTGACTCAGCACATGCATGGCGCACTGCCACACATTTCCTGTCTGTCGTACCCTATGCTGGTGAAGAGTCTCCTCCTGTGGCAAGCATCTTAGGACACTACATCATAGGTAGGCAGGCATCATGAGTGATGGTCTATATGACATCATGAAGACATCAAGGCAGGCATCACAGGACACACTATCTTAGGTAGCCAGTCCTATTGTCTGTATGACAGCATCGCCTGTGATGGTCTATATGACATGATAAAGACGTCAAGGCAGGTATCATAGGACACTACATTATAGGTAGCCAGTCCTTGTCTATATGATGGCATCGCGAGTCCTATGATGGCTGAGATCATAGGATCATCATAGGACGTCAGGCAGACATCACAGGCCGTCCTATGATTGTGACAGAGAGATTTCTTGAATCACTCAATACTAGTGCATACCCGTGCATGCCTGTAGAGGGGATGCATTGGAACAGAATTCTTGCCAGTTACAGGACAGTTGGTACAGCAACACAGCACTAACTGGCAATCACATGTGATGGCTTTTGTATGCAGCAAAACATAAAAATCACAAAATATGCCCTGCCATCTGGGGCTGTTTGCCCCTGCTTGTTACTTCTTCTCCTGCCTGTCACTGTTCTGTGTTATGTTGCTTACCTGTGTCTATACATATACTGTATGTCTTGTAGGGAGTCATGTGCTCTGTCTATGTGCTGTCATATAGACATCATCTGGTGGGCCTTCTTCGTCCAGACCACTGAAGGGTCTCCTCCTGTCTCAGACAGCTGTGTTGTTCACAGTCATGCCTGCGGCATACTGGTGGAACCTGAGGTGTTTCATGTTCACGGCATCCTTTTTTACGTGCAGCAGTTCTCCTCATTCTATTGCTCTCCATCTGGTGGATCTTCTTTGTTCTGAGGGATAGATGCATCGTAATTCCAGTTCATGGGCACGATCCTGAAAAAGTGGCTTTCGACCCTGTTCAGGAAGGCCCGTGCATGCCCGTTGAAACTAAGAAACCAGAGCACCCGGAGTAAATCAGCGCTTCGTTTGGCATTTTACACATTTGTAGTGTAGACTGGCATTCGTCAAGGTTACACATTTGCCGTCATGTAGGCATGGCAAGTCGTCCTATGATGCCTGAGTTCATAGGACGCGCTATGATGATGAGGCAGAGATCATAGGCTGTCCTATGATGTCCTACAAAAGTGAGACAGGCACACACACACACACACACACAGATTTCTTGCTTTTATAGTGATATTCCTGGTCTCCAGGGCATGGGGTCCCAGCCCACATCCTTGCTTTAAGTTTGGATTTTCTGTTTCACCTTATTATTCTTATCCTAGGTTGCTATTATTATTCTATCTTGCATATTTATTTCTTCATTAGTCTTCCTCTTAGTTTATCAGCATTATTATTATTGTGAGTGATGGCTGCCTTTGATCTTTGATATGGTTCCCATGGCAACACAAAGTGCTAGGTTCCCATGGCAACACAAAGTGCTACGCTTGTGACACACAGACATCAGTGGTCCTATGATCCGTGGCGTCATAGGAACATCATAGGACATAATGTAGTCATAGACATATCTATATGATGGCATTGCGAGTCCTATGATGCCTGACATCATAGGATCATATAAACTTCATATCTATATGACAGCATCGCGAGTCCTACAATGCCTGAGTTCATAGGATCATCATAGGACATCATGCAGACATAGGCCGTCCTCTGAATGCCTGAGTTCATAGGATCAACATAGGTCATAGCAAGTGCTATGATCGTGAGTGATGCCTGCCATTGATCACATAGTCAAAGACACCTGTCTATATGACGTCATATAGCCATCCTATCTATAGATCGGAACATCATAGGTCATAGCAAGTACTATGATCGTGAGTGATGCCTGCTGTTGATCACGGTCAGACACCTGTCTATATGTCTCTATGAGGTCATGTAGACATCCCTATACGACGGCATCGCAAGTCGCACTATGTGCGACTTACATAGTCACACTATGATGTGTGAAATCATAGGATCAGTGTGATGCCTGCCGTTGATCAGTCAAGACACCTGTCTATATGATGTCATATAGACATCCTATCTATAGATCATTGGAACATCATAAGTCATAGCAAGTCCTATGATTGTGAGTGATGCCTACCGTTGATCACAGTGAAAGACACTTGTCTATATGTCTCTATGACATCATATAGACATATCATGCCTGAGATTATAGGATCATCGTGAGTGATGCCTGCCATTGATCACCTAGTCAGACACCTGTCTATATGACATCATAAAGATACATATCTTTATGATGGCATCACAAGTCCTATGATGCCTGAAATCATAGGATCATCATAGGACACCATGCAGACATCATAGGCCGTCTATGATGGTGACACACACATTCCTTGAATTTATAGAGAAACTTTTTGATCCGGGGGGCTGTGGCGCCAAGATGTATGAAGTGATGGTATAGAGTGAAGTACGAGGAGATGAATTAGTGATGTCTGAAGATACAGTTGAGGTTCGATTGGACACAGCAATGATAGGACTACAGCTCCAGATAGTGATGATATAGAGTGAAGTACAGTATGTGGCGGAAATGCACCTGTAAGCTGGGCTGTCAACCGCCAATCAAATCTAAAAGAAGATGAAGATATTCTAATTTATTTAGATGGACTTGTATGCTTGGGGTCGTTGTCTTGCTGGAAAATAAATCTTCTCCCAAGTCGTAGTTATTTTGCAGATTGAATCAGATTATCCTCCAGGATTTGGTGACAGTTTTCTGCATTCATGTTCCCCTCTACCTTTACTAGCTTTTCAGGGCCTGCTGCTGACGAGCATCCCCAGAGCATGACATTGCCACCACCACACTTCATGGTGGAAATGGTGCATTTGTGGTGATGTGTAGTGTTTGGTGGTCACCAAATATAGCATCTAGTCTGATGGCCAGAAAGTACAATTTTTGTCTCGTCAGAGCAAAAAAGCATTTTCCAGTTGACTTTGGAGTCTCCCACATGCCTTTAGGCAAATTCCAGGTGAGATTTCAAGTGAGCTCCCCCCCCCCCCCCAACAGTGGCTTCCCCTTTGCCACGCTACATACAGCTTGGACTAGTGAAGAACCTGGGCAACAGTTGTCGCATGTAGTCTCTTATCTGGGCCACTGAAGCTCAACTCCTTCAGAGTGGTTGTGTCTTGGTGGCCCCCCTCACCAGTCTTCTTGCTCGATCACTCCGTTTGTGAGGACGGCCAGTGCTAGACAAGTGCCATACTGCTTCCATTTTTTAATGACGTATTTAAGTGAACTCTGTTGGATGCCCCGTGAGTTGGAAATCTTGCAGCAATCTCCTGTCTATGCTTTTCAATGATTTTTTCCTGAGTTGCTTGGAGTTCTTTTGTCTTCCTGGTGTAATTGTAGCAGGAATATTGATGAACCAGAGACTGGACCCTTCTTCTTTAATATGTGATTAGCAGTTGGCAACCAGCTTACAGGTGCATTACCGCCACGTACTTCACTCTATATCACCACTATCTGGACAGGAGCTGTAGTCCTTCAATTATCATTGCTGTGTCCAATAGAACCTCAACTGTATCTTCAGACATCACTCTTCTTCGTCTCCTCGTACTTCACTCTATATCATCATTTCACTCTATACCATCACTTCACACATCTTGGCGCCACAGCCCCCGGAGGGGCCGCCAGCCCCCAGACACAGGTGTCTATACTACAATCACTTGACACACATCAACCGCACTCAGGTGATCTTCATTTTACTAATTGTGAGACTGCAGGCATCAACTAGCTGGACCTCTGTTGAATTAGGTCAGTCACGTTAAAGGGGATGAATACTTGGGCAATCATTTACTTTTACCTTACATAATTTTGACAGCAGTTTGTAAAAATCTGTTTTCACTTTGGCATGAAAGCTTTTGTCAAAAAAAGCCAAACTATTTTGGCAGTTAATTTTATAAATCAATAAAAGGTTAAAACATCTAAAGGGGGTGAATACTTTTTATAGGCATTGTATACAGTACATATAATTGTTCTTCAAATGTCTCCTAACCTAAGTGGATTTTTTAAAATCAATGTTCAAAATGATTCTCTCCGATTAGAAGGTGGCAACCCCTGCAATAATCTGTTGCAATGTGATGTGAGCCCAGAATATTATACTTCTATCAAATTAGAAGTTGACCTGTAGATTACACCTTTCATAAAGTGAGCCAATTAAAACTGTGGACCTACTACCCATTGGTTTTAAATGGTCAGTGGTTTAAGGCTGCGTGTCCACCAAATGCGTTTGTCGTCACCTTACAGCCCTGAGCATTTCTTTTCAGCATTTGTGCTCTGCGGAGGGGGGGGGGGGGGGGGGGGGGGGGGGGGGGGGGGGGGGGTGTCTGTGGCCTGTATCCCTGCAACAGCTCGTCACTCTCAGCTCATCACTCCCGCTTTTCCTATTGTCAGACTTTCTACAAGTTTTTTTTTTTTAATAGCAGTCTCTAAATAACAATGGACAGGAAACGTGTTTTAACAGCTCTGGATGTGAAATATGATGACACGGAAAACATGAGTCTGAGTACAGACGAGTACTGGTGTCCTATGTCCCGCCCACGCAGCAGTTCTGATTGGCTGCTTAGGTCTGACAGTGACGAGCTCAGCTGCAGTCTCTGAAAAGTTGAACTCTGAGCGCCCAAGTGCTGCGACAAAAAACGGCCACAGCTGAGTGTTTCAGCATCGTGGGCGCTCAGCGCTGTAAATGTAAACGCTGGACTACATAGAGAATGAATGGAAAATAGCCGCCTAGAGCTGAAAAAACGTGTTTGGTGGACACGCAGCCAGATACAAATGAAACCTCACGTGCAGTTCAGGAGGCTGTATCAAACTATATTTGTATACAGCTGTAGCATATCTGTCACTGTCATCAAGTGTTTTATTTTTGAAATGCAAGTAAAGATTCTTATAAAACATCAATAAAAAGGTAAAAACAAATCAGTTTTCTGATAAGATTTTTTACAAATTTCAAATTGAAAAGTACAGACTACTCTAATACGAGCCTATATTACTTCTGGAATTGGAAGATTCTCTCCCACAGCCCAGAAAAAAACTATACAGACTTAGGTGAGATTACAACCCTTACATCCACATTTAATAAATCACACCTCTTCATAAGAAACTTTCTCCACTTAGCTTTATTTGGTCCAGAAATAAAATTTTATCTGGCTACAGTATTGAGGTAAGCCATTAACAAGGATCCTTAGAGCACATATTTCCCTCCGGAAGTTTAACTAGACACGGGAATTTTTTTTTTTTTTTTTTTTTTAATTTTCTTTACGAGATGAGTAAAAGTTATATGAGAATGTCTCCTGATGCTCCCATCTAGGGACATTCTCATATTCCAAACAGCAACAGTAAAATCCACCCTGACTATTAACGCTTACAACAATCTGGATAAACTTAGAAAAAAAGTTGGCATTTCAGTTGAGGATTTGAGACGAGCACAAGGGCATCCAGCTCAAAAATCTTAAGATGGCCGCTCCAAGCTAAGTGTAATTTGAGATACATATCCAAGCCCAGAATATTTGAAATCGTTCATCTGAATAAAATACATTTAAACTGCTCTACAGTCAAAGTTATGATTTGGCCCCAAATGACAGAGGAAAAACGTATGAATAGTTTTGACATTTAGCAAAATAAACAATCGGAAAAAAAAAGGCCATGGGGAGGGGGGGAGTGTTGATGCTTTTTCGAAAGTCCATGTGACACTTAAGAGAATATTCCTCCAGTCTGTTGTTGAAATACATCAATAGTGTCTTCGTCTTCCATTTCCAGCTGTAACAAAGACATTTACACACTAATCAATGTCAAACCACAAATCAATGATTAGCAAAACACTTGTAAGTAAAATCAGACTGCACCACTGCAAAAAAGAAGCAATCTATTGTCATTCAGTCCATACAGCCAATCATGTACAGTAGAATGAAATCAGTCCCACGATACCCACCGCCCACCATTGCGCCCACCCTATGATGGCCCGTTCAGAGTGCTGGAAACAAGGGACAAGCATTTTTTGATAGATTTTTTTTGGGGGGGCGGGCGTCGGGAGAAAACATACCTGCCAACTTTTCAAACCTGAAAAGCCTAGTAGCTAGCCCCTGGACCCCTAATGCTAATAATAATAATGCTAATATTTGCCAAACAAATATTAGCATTAAATCTAGTTAAATGTAGCTAACAACCTCATATTTCTTCAACTTTCAAACCTGAAAAGCCTAGTAGCTAGCCGGGGTCCAGGGGCCGCAGTGTCAAACAAATATTAGCATTAAATCAAGTTAAAATGTGGCTAACAACCTCATATTTCTTCAACAATCATTGTTTCTATTTTCCTTAAATTGTCAATGCAGATATGCTGATGGAAAAGATCAAGGACAAACTCTATGGTAACTCTCAAGCATTGTTGTTTTCCATGGTGCACCCCTTAGCTTTCTTCAGTTGGTCTTTTGAATGGAACACACTGTGGCACTTGTTACCCGAAGCCGTCATCATTTTCCTGGTCATGAGGTTGCCCAGAACTTTAGTTGATAGACTGGACCTGAACTCAGTTTTGTTCTTGTTCACATGGCTGAATATGCGCTCACAGTCCGCAGTAATAATTCCTGGAAATGCTTTGGAGTATTCCTCACGAAAAGACTTGCCATGTGTGTGGATATGGATTATCATAGTCTCTTAATTTTCTTAATCAGTGTTCATCTATATTTATTTAAGTTGGCAAGATCTCTGATTATTATACTCTTTTGCTTCCTCAGGTGTTCCATTTAGTTTGATCCAAACTCTACAATTTCTTGTCCATGCTGCCTCTCTTATTTTGTCTTTTCAGCATCCGTGCTTGCCGTGCTATTTCAGCATTAGTTTTTGTTAAATGTTCATTTAGGTAAACTTCTGTTCCCCGTAACTTTCTGGCCTGCCTCAGTATGTCATTCTTTACCCAGGGATGTGATTTGGGGTTGGGGAAATTATCTTAAAATGTAGCATGGGGTCTTGAAAACTGTAACCATTACGGCAAAACTGGAGTAGTTGGCACGTATGAGAAAATATGTATAGACAGACTTAAGCCCGCCTTTGTAGTGGCGGACGAGCAAGTGCTGCTGGCCCGGGCCCCCCAGCGTGGAAGACCCCCACGGAGTACTCCCAGGCAAACGATTCACCAGGACAGCCACAGGGGCAGAGCGAGTCCCCCCCCCCACCTTGGCCCACCCGCAGTCAAACACACGTCCAGCAGCCCTCCGCCAGCACAGAGACCCCAGTTACAGCAGATATGAGAGGAGACTGAAGCCCAAAAGACGTAGTGACTGAAACTGTCTGGCGGGGGTGATGTGGAGATGCATATTGTGGGGGAAATCTGCAGACAGCGTCTCAGTCAGGAGGCAGTGATTAAACATAAGAGAATAATAGGCAAGGACGTCCTGGGGAGTTGGCAGGAAGAGGGAGCTGGGGGTTGAAGGCAAATGTACTGTGGAGCTAGATATCATGCAGTGTGATGTGAAATGTCATGCAGATGTGAGATGATCTGTGGAGCTTATAAGGAGAACCCTGGTTTGGCCGATTCATTGCTTTTCTGTGTATGAATGTTGAGTGTTAATAAATTTCATCTGCTCGTAAACTGGCCTCATTTCCCACACTAACCACACTGGTGTTGGCTCAGTTGGTAGAGCATCCGCCCCACACCCGGGAGGCAGGGGTTCAAATCCCGGCCGGGTCATGCCAAAGACCATATAAAAAATTTTGCACAGCAAAATATTAATCAAACCACTGACTCATCTCATTAATCTCTCCATTAGGTCTAGTACATTTCCATCTGGTTGGAAAAAAGCTGTCGTCATACCAGTTTATAAATCAGGCAGTAAAAACAATATATGCAATTACCGCCCAATCTCTATTTTACCAGTCCTGTTTAAGGTTCTTGAAAAAGTTGTAGCTACACAGCTGATAGACTATTTACAAGACAGTCAACTTCTTCATCCACATCAATTTGGTTTTAGACCAGGATACTCAACAGAAACAGGAAATTGTTGCCTTATTAAAAATAAAGTGGTAGGGGCTGTTTTTCTAGATCTCAAAAAGGCTTTCGATACTGTTAAACCGCAGTTTGCTTTTATCCAAAATGGTATCTTTTAACTTCTCTCCAGATACATTAGAATGGTTTGCATCTTATCTCCAGAATAGAGAACAGTGTGTAAAAGTTCACCAGGATAAATCCTCATTTTTAAACAACCGTATGGGTATCCCACAAGGGTCCATTCTTGGTCCTTTACTTTTCAGCATTTTTATTAATGACTTGCCGCTACACTGCTCAGCTGCAACATGTCAACTTTATGCAGATGATGCAGTTATTTACACAGCTGCCATGACTCCAGCACAGGCTGCAGATGTACTGTCTACAAGTATGGTTGATGTCCAAGAGTGGCTCTTCCAGAACCATCTATTGCTGAACCTTCAGAAAACAGTTTCAATGTGCTTTTCAATCAAAAAATGTAACCTGCAACGTTTTAAAGTTAATATACATGATCAAGACATCAGTTTAGTTACACAATTCAAATACCTTGGCATTGTACTAGAGCCTCAATTCAAATTTAATCTTCATATAAAGAAAATTTCTAAAACAGTAAAAAAAAAAATCTGAACTGCTTTAAATTAATTAGATATTACATACCATACCAAGCAGCTGTACTGTATATGCATTCTATGATTTTTTTCTCATATATCATACTGTTTGACAGTCTGGGCTCAAGCAGCCCCTTCCACAATAAAACATATAGGTTCATTATATAATCAAACTCTAAAAATCTTGGATAAAAAGCCCATTAGGTGGCATCACTGTTATATTTAAAAAAAAAAAAAATACAATCTATTGAGTTTTGAGAGTTTCATTGACCTCTGTTTTCTGAAATTAATTTTCAAATGTTTCCATAAATCAGCGCCTGAGCCACTTGCTGGTTTCATCCAAAGACAGGACAGCAGCAGAGCCACCAGGAGTTCTGTTAACAACAACTAAAATATTCCACCGCAGAACCACATTTGGACAAACAGCTTTCTCTATAAAGGGCAGTCACATCTGGAACACAATGCCAAATGAAATTAAAATAATAACGGACTTTAAAACATTCACTACAAAGGTTAAAAACTGGCTGAAAAATAAACAAGAATGTACCCATGTATGAAATGACTGTCTGCAGGGTGAGAGTGAATGAAGGGAAGGAATGAATGTGTTTGTTTATAGTGAGTGACGAAGGGAGGGAGGCCTGAAATAGGCAAATGTGAGTCAGGTTTTTATATTGTGTATTTATAATCTTTTGCATTGATGTATGTGGTTATTGTTTATTCTGTTTTCATTTTTTCTTTTCCTTCTTTTTTACTCGTTTCTTCTTTCTAAAGCCCATCCAGGGACAAGAGTTGCAAATTAGCTAATAGCTATACACTCTTTGTGCAACACATTAGATTTATTGTCATTTGATTAATTGTCTATGTTTATTGCACTGTCCCTGTCAAATAAACATTTTTTAAAAGTTATTATTAAAAGTGGAACTTCCTGCCATCCAGCTTGGTGCTCAGCAATAATGGAATGGAGGAGGGAAATCTGTGGCTGCGCCTTGCATGGCAGCGGCCCTCTGATTCTACACTTGGGGTATGTGTGATTGACACTGTAGACAGGTCAAGCACAATCTCGTTCTACTGTACATGATTGGTTGTACGGTTGAATGACAATAAGGGTGATTTAATTATTTCGCGGGATGTTTTTATGATTGTTGCGGCCCAAAAAGCCTGAATTCGTAGGAGCTTTTTAAAAAAGTTGTGATGTTTGTTTTTTGTACTAAAAGTTATGGGAAAAATTACGAATTTTAAAACAGATGTTTTTTTTCAGTTTACTGTAGTGACATTCTACAGTATATAATACAAGAAAAGCACAGGATTGTCAAAATTTCCCATTACAGTGATCTGTAAATTAAGCAGAAACTTCTGTTAATATAGGAAAACCCTAACAGCAAATACAGACCAACAATATCCATTACAACAGCTTAACTGCACTGAATGCATGTTAAAGAGTAGAGATTTGGAAATTATTAGCAGCACCTTCATTTGAAAACTCCCTACAGTCCCCAACCACTCGGTACCGAGCGGAGAGGAAAAAATAAATTCTGTTAGTATGTATTGTCTATTGGGAGTCTGTTTTTCTGGAAAAATAAATAAGACAATAATCTCTCTTTCCATGCCTACCCGTCTATCTGCTGCACGTTGGTCTTAACACACACCTGTCTTTTCAGACACACATCTTTCATTTGTGGCGGGACGGTGGGCATTTGTCTGTCCAGACCGGCGATTCACAGCTTTAAAGCTCATTAACCAGATGTAGTAATAATTTTACCTCGAAAGATGTATAAAATGTTCAAACATTGGCTGTAGTGTTAGACTTGCTCATTTTGTGGTTTTATGCCATTTGCTCTCACGCGCGCTCCAGCGACGGGGTGCTTTTGGGGCAGGCGGACGTTTTTCAACACAAACCCAGCGCTTCGCACACGCGGTCAGGAGGGAGAAGTGGCGAGACGTTCACCGGCAGGCTGGGGGAGATGTAGGAAGAGACTGTGTTGGAAACCTCGCGGGTGAGTGGGTTTTTTTAGTCACACACTCTACTTTTGCTGATGTGTTCTGTTAATACTTACTGTAAACACAGAAGTGTAACACGGTGCAGCGATGCATTTGGTTGGTTAGACTGAGCATTTGAGCGCCAGTCAGACAAATTTGATTGGTGAAACTGGTGGAAGTTGACGAGGATTGGCAAAAATTGGGGGAAAGTTGCAGTGATTGGACAAAATTGCAAGGTCGCACTGATTGGCTGATTTCACGTGAACTGACATGATCACAACATTGTCAAATCCTGGAGGGACTGTGAAATTATGTTTCTCCTATCTACAACGTTAATCACATGTAGAATCAGAGGGGCCCAAAAAGATGATTCGCTCAAGTGTAGTTAAAAGCATTTTTCTGAGATGTCTTTCATCAGTGATCCTAGTCTTTCATCAGTGATCCTAATTAGTCATCAAGTATGGAGTAGTGTACTACTCACCCCCCCCCCATTGACAGGGAAAAAAAAACAAACAAAAAAAAAAAACAAAAAACAGCAGTAGGATGTGGCATAGTACATCATTAGTGATGCATCAACAACCCCTTAAGCCTTAGTCATGCTGCATTTCCCCTCTAATCCACATACACTCTGGATGAGCCCGGCACGCACACGGCGCTGTACGTGCCCCCCCCCCCAAATCTACCCAGGCCAAGCGGTTCACGTTTGCGCACAATTTGTAGTTTCACTCCCGCCCTATAGGTAGCGCCAATGCGCTAACGTGCCAGGATTTTCACCAACGAAGAAACGCTGCTTGCCTTCCGCTGGTTGACTTCCCGGTTTTCACTCCTTTTCCATGAAGATGCTGCTGAAATATGTATGTATGTACGTTTATTCTCGTCTTCCGCTTTCTCCTCTTCTTCGTCTAGGTACGCTGTATCGATATCACCGCCTCGTGAATGGGACGTTCAGTCTTGCGCATACACTTTAACGTGTTCAGGTTGTGGGCAGGCAGCACGGTCACAAAATCTGGGCTGCACGCGCTCGTGCACTGTGGACACTAGCGGAGTGGAGGCGATGACGTAACTTTCGTCACACGAGGTTTCCGGTTACATCATGTACGCAGACAGCAGAGGTGCAGCATGAATCCAGCTTAGGTCTCAATAGTGGCATGACAGCTCGCTGCAAAGTTATTTACTCTGAGATGATTTACAAATTTAATTTGTGTGCAAGGATTCTACACTCGAATAAAACTTAATTTGGGCAAAAACAGGAATAAAAATACAATATTAGGCCATCACATAGATTTAGGGCAGGGGTGTCCAATCATGTGCCATGGAGGGCCAAGACCCTGCAGGCTTTACCTCCAACCAGTGTCTTCAACAGCAGATTCCACTGAACTTCCACTGATTGCTGATAAGTGAAAACACCTGCTGAACAGACTGGGAAGAAGAGAAAACCTGCAGGGTCTTGGCCCTCCATGGCACATGATTGGACACCCCTGATTTAGGGGGATTCCTAGAGATAAGAACTACTACTGGGGGAGGGGGCAACCAGTAGTCACTGCAATTAAAATCTGCCTTTAGTTGTAAAACTAGAGCCATCCCCCCCCCCCCCCATTTTAAATGCACTATAGTGTGTTGTGTTCTACCCACCTGTGCAGGTGTGTCTGTTTCATTGATTGGCTGCCCATCAAACCTAAATCTTATCTGCCGAATCGCCAGTCCCTGTAAGAAATGTAAAAACATTCGACATCCAGTTAACGAAGCTTTAAAGAGGTATTCAACGCTGAACAAGAAGTCGTGTATAATGCAGCGGCTCAGCATCAACTTGCCTGTCTTTCGCAGTACGCCTTCATCAGCTTGCTGAGCGGAGTGTGCCTCTTGATTTTGAACTGTACAACAGAGCCATCCTGACCAGCTACCTTCAGGTTGATGTGGTCGTTCTCAGTCTTCACGCCTTCCTGCAATACAACATGCCGGTCAGTTAAATGTGGACCCAGAGAGAGTCGAGCAGGTTTTCCCCACACAAATCTCAGTCGGGAGAGGAAAACGGCCGTATTAGACTCCGCGTTTAAGGTTTTTACAGCGGTTAGCATAGCATGCTAGCTCGGTTCAACTGGCGCAGAGAGCCACAATGGCGCAAATGATAAAACAACGCAAATCATTCATTACATTGGCTGTCCCTGGTATAGGCAGAACCCAGTGTGGTTTAAATTAAAAGGCCGACCAGTGAACACCGCTGGATCTGTAGACGAGGTAGAAACAACACCGTAAGGAAAATGTACGCAAAAAGACAAAACATCCGCACGTTGATGCACCTTTGTTTCCACCGTCTACCCGCTCAAACGAAGCAACTGGAGCCTGGAAACGGCGTGTTCTGCTAAGCTAGCTAAGGGTAACTTCAGACAACATTCACCAGCATCTCACGGCGTTTATGAGCCGGTATAAATATATTGCTCACCTTTGGCTTTTCTTCAGACATCTTGCTCTTTTCTCAAGTATTGGCAGATACCGGGGAATCGGGCTGACTGTGGCGGCGAAGCGAATCACTAGTTCCTCCGGCCGTCGTTTGGAGTGCGGAGCGCGCATTGATATCCAAGACGTAATTGGGCCAAACGAGTCACGTGATCGACTTTTCCGCGTGACCGCGGATACGTGAGCGCGGAAGCTAATTTTGCGCACTCCCGTGAACAAGTGGGGAAACTGCAAAACCATGTGCAAATGCAAAGAAAAACTGTTTCAGTTGTTAGTGTTCGTTTATGCTGTTGAAAATTTCATTTGTGCTTTTACCATTTTTGAGACGATAATCTCTTAAAATATTTCTTGTCATTATAAAACCATAAATTTTAATATCTCAAAAACCATAATGGCACAAATAAAAAGTTTAATCTGCACAAACAAAATATTGTGATGAGAAATGGTGACGTCTGCAACCCGCTGATAAGTGGGATTGGTCAGTGACCATCCATCCATCCATCTTCTGCTTAATCCTTTTCGGGTCACGGGGGGCTGACCACATACCTGATTTGATTATTGATGATCCCCACCCGTGTGTGCGCAGTAGGGTTGCCAACTTTCTCACAGCCAAATAAGGGACAGAAGGTTTTAACTATTGCTCGATTCCATGATGTTGTGGACATTAGTGTTGTCATAATACTGAGATTTTTTTTTATCTTAATACCTTAAAAATATTGATATTCAATGTCATGTTTCACTGGACTTAACGACTACAGACCTGTAGTGCTCACCTCTGTAGTCATGAAGTCCTTTGAGCGCCTGGTCCTGCCCCACCTCAAGACCATCACCACTCCCCTCCTGGACCCGCTGCAGTTTGCCTACAGAGCCAACAGGTCTGTGGACGACGCAGTCAACCTGGCCCTCCACTCCATCCTGCAGCACCTGGACTCCCTGGGAACCTACGCCAGGATCCTGTTTGTGGACTTCAGCTCTGCATTCAATACCATCCGCCCCGCTCTGCTCCAGGACAAGCTGTCCCTGCTCAACGTGCCTGACTCCCTCTGCAGATGGATCACCGACTTCCTGACGGACCGGAGGCAGCATGTGTGGCTGGGAAAGACTGTCTCAGACTCTGTTAGCATCAGCACCGGATCACCCCAGGGCTGTGTACTTTTCCCCCCTGCTCTTCTCCCTGTACACCAACTCCTGCACCTCCAGCCACCAGTCTGTCAAGCTGATCAAGTTTGCGGACGACACCACCCTCATCAGCCTCATCTCCAATGGTGACGAGTCCGTCTACAGGAGAGAGGTGGCCCAGCTGGCGTCCTGGTGCAGCCACAACAACCTGCAGCTGAACGCTCTGAAGACAGTGGAGATGATCGTAGACTTCAGAAAAGTCACAGCCCCTCTGCCCCCCCTTACCCTCACAGACTCTCCCATCACCACTGCGGATTCCTTCCGCTTCCTGGGCACCACCATCACCCGGGACCTCAAGTGGGAGCCGACCATCAGCTCCCTCATTAAAAAGGCCCAGCAGAGGATGTTCTTCCTGAGGCAGCTGAGGAAGCTCAAGCTACCCACCAAGATGTTGGTGCAGTTCTACACGGCCATCATCGAGTCCATCCTCACCACCTCCATCACCGTGTGGTACGCAGGAGCCACCACCAGGGACAGACTAAGACTGCAGCGCGTTGTGCGCGCCGCTGAGAAGGTGATCGGCTGCAAGCTCCCATCCCTCCAGGACCTGTACATCTCCAGGACCCGGAGGCGTGCAGGTCGGATCATAGTCGACCCTTCACACCCTGGACACGCACTGTTTGCCCCCCTCCCCTCAGGCAGAAGACTTCGGTCCATTCAGACTAAAACCTCCCGCTACATGAACAGCTTCTTCCCCTCTGCCATCAGACTGCTGAACACTAAGTGACTTATTAGACTCTCGTGCACTACGTACAGCAGCTCAACCGGACTCATGATAATTATCACTGTTTTCTTTTGCACTACCGACTCACTATGTGGAACTCCACAATATCTGCTGCTTGTTAATATATTTAAAAATTGCATTGATTAGTATTACTCATTCATATTCTACATTTTATTGCATGCATAGTTTTTTATTTTTATCTTTAGTGCTACTCATGTTTAATGTTGCAGCATTGCACCGAGACAAATTCCTAGTTTGTGTACTACATGAACAATGGCAATAAATCTTTCTGATTCTGATGTTTACAAGTAAAAAAAAAAAAACACTGTATACCTAGAAATTTTAGATTTTACAGAATAATCTGTTTAAAAATGTGTAATGGATTCCATTTATATAGCACTTTTCATGACAGCCAAAGACACTTTACAATGAGTCCATTATTCATTTACTCCACAGACAATGATAGTGGTAAGCTACCTCTATAGCCACAGCTGTTCTGGGGCAGACTGACAGAAACATGGCTGCCAATCCATGCCAACGGCCTCTCCAACCACCACTGAACATTCATTCACATTCATACATCAGTGTCATGAACCATGAACACACTGGAGGCAAGGTGGGTAAAGTGTCTTGCCCACGGACACAAGAACCTGTGATTCCCCGTCCTCCTTTACGGGTCCGAGACCTGGACCCTCTCCACCACAACCACCCATCATCTGGACACATTCCATCGGGCCTGCCTCTGTAACAACCTCGGCATCCTATGGTTCCACTACACCACAAACGATGAGGGCTGGCTTCCCTATCCCTATCGTCATCAGAAAAGGGAGGTTGCGGCTCCTCGGCCACGTGGCCAGGTTGGAAGACGGTACACCGGCCAGGCAGGCCCTCTCCGCCAGCGCTCCTCCGGCCCCCCAGAGCTGGCATCGCCCCCGAGGTTGGCCCAGACTGTCCTGGACGATCCAGGTTGCAATGATAGGACCTCTGGCCGACCTCATTGCCCTAGCCCAAGATTGCCCTGCCCTCAAGACGATTGGCCGCAACGGTCACTTAACTTAATCCTCGCCTGGTCACTTAAGTTGAAGTCATTCCTGTTCCATTTCATGTTCATGTAGCCTTGCACCCTCTGGGATTAATAAAGTATACAAAAATATATATATATAAAAAAAATAATTTGCTATTGAAGTTTGTCACCTTCCTCTCATCAACTGTTAACTCTCCCCTAAAAGGTATGCTCCAGTCTGGTTTTTACTTTCAGTTTTGTTCTTAGGTTTCACTTTTAGCGTCCAGCCTGTTGCGCTGGAAAAGCGGCAGTGGCTGCTGCTGCGTGACACACTTCCTTCTGCTCGCTTCTTGATAGAATTCAGCATACTCCTTTGCCGTGACACCTTTGCAAGTGTTTTATGAAGTTGGTGGTCTCACACTACTAACAGGGCTTCGACAGGTACTGCATTGATGTAAGGTTAACTAAAGTGTCAAGGCACGTTTCAAACACTATGTATTTCTTGCTTTGTAGGATATCAGCGTAATGATTAACATTATCATTAGCACTATATTCAGATTCAGTACTCGTATCATGTGGGTCTGCACAATTTTCCTCCCGCCATGAAGTATCCTTATCATGTGGCTCATATGACACAGAAACTTCCTCAACATATGTGATATCCATTTCCGAGGACACCACATTCACCATAGCTTTGGACTTGGCTTTTGAAGGCGTTGATGTGCATATAGGTACAGGGACATCACTTGGGGTCACTATCGTTACTTGTTGTGACGTACAAGGGTCTACTATGGGGACCACAGCTGGAGTGTTTTCTACAGAACAATGTTCTGTACACATGGCATGCGCAGACTCTTCTGGAGACTTTTCTGAAGGACAAAGTTCCATACATATGACAGATTCGGATTCAGATTCAGATCGGATACCGGCGACACAAGCAGAGATTGTTTTTACTATCCACAGGTCAGTAAAAATGCCACCAAAGAAGGAGGAAATGGAAGAGATCAAAAAATCTCTGAACTTCTTGTCAGAAGAAGTGGCCAAAATGGTTAGCCAGCAGGCCAAAATAATAGGCCTAATGGAAGAAGTACAAGACTTAAAATTAACAATTCAGGAAAAAGACAAAAAAAATTACGGACTTGGAGCGACGCGTCGAGGATCTTGAACAAGGTTCTCGTATGGATGACCTAGTTATAAGTGGACTAGACATCAAATATCAGTCATACGCTCATGCTACAACAGGACTGAGAGGTGAGGAGGCTCCCCTGAGTGAATCAGTCTCCCTAGAAAACCAGGTGCTTCAGTTCCTTGACAGTAGAGATATAAAGGTAGAAGCAAATGCAATTTCAGCCTGTTATGCTTTACCCAGGAAAGATAATAAAACAAAGAAATCAATTGTGATGCGCTTTGTGAACAGAAGGGTAAAGAATGACATACTGAGGCAGGCCAGAAAGCTACGGGGAACAGAAGTTTACCTAAATGAACACCTAACAAAAACAAACGCTGAAATAGCACGGCAAGCACGGATGCTGAAAAGACAAAATAAGATAAAGGCAACATGGACAAGAAATTGTAGAGTTTGGATCAAACTAAATGGAACACCTGAGCAAGCAAAGAGTATAATGATCAGAGATGTTACCGACTTAGATAAATACAGATGAACACTGATTAAGAAAATTAAGAGACATTGATAATCCATATTCACACACACGGTAAGAATAGTTCTTTTGATATACCATGTCAATGTACTTTAAAAAAAAATAAGCAAAACAAAAACTTATGACTGACTTGAGTAGACATCAATTATCCCCAGTTGGAGGAAGTCATTTGACACAGAGTAAGGATACTCAAACTCTGAAAATATGCCATTATGCTGAACATAAACTACAAGAGATGGAGAACGATATTGATCCTGATAACCACTTTTTCAATAATATTCATAACCATTGTGAATATTACACTGAAAAGCAATTCAAAAGTCAAGTGCAACTAGATGGTAAACTATCAATAATACACTTCAACAGCAGAAGTCTTAACAAAAACTTTCCACAGATTCAGGACTATTTAAAACAGCTAGACAGAAAATTTACAGCTATCGCAGTCTCTGAAACCTGGCTTAATGAAGAGCAGGCTCCCCTGATGGCAATAGAGGGATATCAGATGTTTCATATTAACAGATCTCAAAAAAAGGGTGGTGGTGTTGCCCTGTATATTGATGACCTGTATAGGTGTAAGCTTGTAAATGGAATGTCCTTTGCACTACCAGGGATTTTGGAATGTGTTACTGTTGAGATTGACCAAGATAAAACAAAAAATCTAATTATAAGTTGTATATATAGAATGCTGGGAACTTGCATTGAGACATTCAGAGATAAATTAGTCGAGCTGTACAATAATATTACTAGTAAGAAAATGGTAGTAATTTGTGGAGATTTCAATATTGATTTACTAAATCCACATCAACAAAATGTAATTACACAGTTCATGAACTCTATGTACAGCATGAGTCTATATCCCACAATAACACATCCCAGTAGAATCACAGTTCACACTGCTACTTATTGACAACCTGTTTGTTAATATTATTGATAAGAAAATAGAAAGTGGATTATTGATAAATGATATAAGTGACCACTTGCCAACCTCTGCACTTATCCATGGCCACACGGGGGCCAATACAGAAAAATTTTTAAAATCGTTCAGATACAAATCACCAAATGCAATCAGTTCTTTTAAAGAGGACTTGCTGAAGCAAGACTGGACAGAAGTCTATGTATCAGATGTAAATGAAGCCTATGACACATTTATAAACATTGTAACCACTCTTTATGAAAAAAATTGTCCATTAGTAAAAAAAAAGCTTAAACATAAATTTGCCGATAAGCCATGGTTAACCAAAGGACTACAAAAGGCGTGTAAAAAGAAAAATTTATTATATAAAGCTTTCCTAAAGAAAAGGACAAAAGAAGCAGAGCAGCGGTATAAAACATACAAAAATAAGTTAACATATATAATAAGATGTAGTAAGAGAGACTATTACAGTAAAGAACTGGAGAAAAACAGACAATTAAAAATACATGGACAATACTTAACAGTATTCTTGGAAATAAAAACAGAAATACAAGCTACCCAACCGATTTTTCAAAAAATAATAAAATGACTGTGTGAATGCAGTTTCACCTGCAGATGAATTTAATAACTTTTTTGTTAACATTGGTCCTAATTTGGCTCTAGAAATACCCATTAGGGCGCCTACAGGTGATACAATAAGCAATAACACTGCTATAAAAGACTCCATTTTCATAAAGAACACAGACGAGAGAGAGGTCATTGAAATTGTTAAATCATTTAAAAGTAAAACATCTACGGACTGCGATGGTATTGACATGCTCTTAGTCAAAACTATTATTGAATGCTTAGTGAAACCACTGACGTATATCTGTAACCTGTCTCTCCAAACAGGTATATTTCCCAATGCAATGAAAATGGCTAAAGTAATTCCGATATACAAGACGGGTGACAGAGGGGAATTCTCAAACTATAGACCAATTTCACTATTGCCGCAATTTTCCAAGATACTTGAAAAAATATTCTGAGAGAATTGACAACTTCATACTGAAGAATAATTTATTGTGTGAGCAGCAATATGGGTTCAGACACAAGAGGACAACTGCATTTGCTCTAATGGAATTTATAGAAAAAATATCAACTGCCATTGAAAATAGAGTATTCAGCTGGGGTATTCCTGGATCTTAAAAAAGCATTTGATACAGTGGATCATAATTTATTATTAAAGAAACTACAAAATTGTGGTATTAGAGGGGTAGCACTGTCCTGGTTAAGTAGTTACTTAAAGAATAGATATCAGTATGTATGTGTTGGTAACAAAAACTCAGTTACTGAAGGTTACTTGTGGAGTCCCACAGGGTTCAGTTTTGGGGCCATTGTTATTCAATATGTATATAAATGATATATGTAAAGTTTCAGAAAAAATGGACTTAATATTGTTTGCCGATGACACTAATCTATTATGCAGTGGAAGCAATTTGGAACAACTTCTGGATACACTCGGAAAGGAATTAGGAAAGCTTAAACTGTGGTTTGATTCAAACAAATTAACGCTCAATTTAAGTAAGACAAAATTTATAGTTTAACAACCATCACAACAACTCAGTATCTAAACTCAGTGTAAATGGTGTAGAGATTGAAAGGATATCTGAAACTAAATTTCTTGGAGTAATAATTGATAATAAACTGTGTTGGAAGTCACATATTAATTATATTAAAGGTAAAATATCCAAATCAATTGCAATACTACACAGAGTGAAATATTTGCTGAATCAACCCACACTATATACCTTGTATCATTCATTAATACTCCCATACATGACATATTGTAATGAAGTATGGGGAAATACGTATAAAACAAACATATATACAGTCTTTATGCTTCAGAAGAGAGCTATTAGAATAATAAACAAAGCTGCTTACAGGGAACCAACAAACCCACTTTTTCTTAAATTAAAAGCTCTCAAGTTGAAAGATCTGGTTGACTTTAAAACTGCAATAATAATGTTTAAAGTGAAGAATCTACCACTGCCCGCAAATATCCAAAAGTTGTTCCAAATAAGGGAGAAACAATATCATTTCAGAGGAACATGTATATTTCAAAAACCTTCAGTGAGAACTACCACCAAGCAACACTGTGTTTCAGTGCAAGGAGTCAGACTATGGAACGATTTTGGACCTGAATTAAAATCATGTACAACGCTTGGACAATTTAAACAAAAACTAAAGGAAGAAATACTCCAAACATATATACAAGATGACATGTAAAATCACATAAGGATTGACATATCCAGCCTGTGTTGTGTTGTAGCTTAGTTGTTTTTTTTTTTGTCACATTTTGTCTTAGCTTCGTTCTGAATTGTAATCGCTCTTGTTTTGTTTTTTTCTTTTGAATTCTTGGATGGAACATGGGTGGGCGATATAAGCTGCGGCTTCAGCCATCACCCATTTCAGATAACTTATGTTGAACTGTATAATCAGAGGAGTTATTGTCTAATTTGACCTTGTTGGATTTTCTTTCCCCCTTTGTTATATTTTTCAGTTTCTTTTAACCTGTACTATCCGAAATAAAGATTCATTCATTCATTCTTCCCCACTTTTTGGCGTTGCAGCACAACATGCATGGTCTAGTTTCATGGCGCTTTCATTAGCTGGCTGGTACATATGCACCCTAACTAATGGCGGCACAACAATAACATTTTCTCCTTCATCAAATACTTGCACAGGGTCTGTCTGCACCTCAGCATGGCATACCTGAAAGCCCATATTTTGCATTAGAATTACAAAAGCTATTAAAATTTTCATGCAGAATTTACACACTGAACACAAACTTGACAATATAAAGAACACTGACAGTTACACGTTTCAGCATCATACAAAATAGGTCAGCTCGGTGCAAGAACCAATTAAATAACAATAAAATTATTACATGTATGGTTGTAGTTTATTTTCAAACAGCATGGACAATATTTGGTACTAATACAATGGAATTTTCCACTATGACCAGGGAATCCCTCAGTTTCGACTGTAGATCTACATGTGTATATATAAAATTTATGGCAGGGAATTACATGGAACCTACATTTTCTTGATACACTGGATCTGCTGGTGATGTGTTCTGATCTGTGCAATCCATCAGCTCTGTTGAGGGGGGCTGGGAAGATTGGGTTGCTGTAGGGTTCGGCTTGTCCTGGAGTACACTCTGTAACCACTGTACAATAAAATGGCACACGCACCGTTACTCAAATGCATATATAAGGAGCAAAATAACTATGCATTTTTGACAAATTTGGTGACAATGACATTATTATTAAATCATAATCGGTTACATCCAGTTGACTCTTACTCTATCAGGTTTTTCTTATGCTCTGTAACAAGGTGTCAAATAGTTTCATATAGGCTGCAGAACGGACAGGTTTCACTGTACAGTCCATTTCTCGCAGTGATGCAATCCGTTGCCAGTACAGTGGCAGTACTACATACAATAATACACCTGTATTTGAGTCCACATTATGCCATTAATACACACACACAGACGGACAGATGCACGCACACACACACATACAGACGGACAGATGCACGCACACACACACATACAGACGGACAGATGCGCGCACACACACACAGGCGATCACAATATGCCTCCCACTTATATCGACAGGTGCAAAAGTGTCAAAAATATTGCATTTTCACCTATTATCGTTCAGATCACAGTTTACCTTGTGATTGTTTCGCTTTTCCAGCCGGTCTTGCCGTCCACTAGCAGGCTTGCCTGGTCTGTGAGCAAATAACGAGGGAACAGCATCACTTTTCAGACGAAGTCGACCTTTGTAACCGAGGAGCTTAGCCTGTAAATCTCCCTCATAACACGAGGCTTCGAAGTGGTCCTCACACACTATGGAATTTCGTCCGAAAGGAAACGTCTTCAGTGTGTGCCCCGTTCCGAGATTGTGCAGCCACTTTTTCGCGACGATCTTCCGACAAGGTGTGCTGGGCTTGGGTACACAAAAGTAGTGTTTATCTTTGTTTTTTCGCTTATTATTGAGACATCCAAAGGCTTTACATTGCGCCATTTTGCGATATCCATATCCCGACAGCCACTGCTCAGCCGGGCACTCCAGGCTCAGCCAATTGATCCAGATCGCAACGATACCACGTCACAGGAAGCGTCCTGGCAGGCCATGTAGCCGCTAGTGATGTTCGATACCACTGATTTCCTTTCCGATCCGATACTGAATAAAATTCAGGCTGGTGTCGGCGATACCGATATTTTTTGCGACTACATCTAATGTCTTTTAAACCTAAAAAAACGCATGACGCACTTATCCAGGCGGAAGAAAAAGTAGTCCTACCAACCGCGTGTCACTTAGACAACATCTCAATAGCTTAGTTACTTTTCACCGAGTTTCTGTTAAGGATATACAGTATATATGTATACTTGCTGCTCTTGTTTTTCTCTTGCCTTCTGATTATTGCTCTGAGTGTTGCTATCCCTGTGCTGTTGCAATCCTGGAATTTCCCTATTGTGGGACTAATAAAGGCTTATCTAAGAAAGGAATTGGGTGACTGTGTAGAACGAACGGCGCAGATGGAGCTCCGTCTCGCTAGTGCTGAAGATGACGTCACCCGTCTTCAATTAAAGGTGCGCACTTTGGAAAAAAAAAATAAATCTCTGGAAGATAATATTTTGGATTTGGAATCTCGGTCGAGACAGAATAACTTGAGGCTGGTGGGTCTTCCAGAGGAATCAGAAGGTCGGGACGTATGTTCCTTTCTGGAAAAGTGGATTCCGGAGGTGCTGGGCAGCGAGGAGTTGCAATCAGCAGTGGTTCTGGAAAAAGCACATCGTATTGGCCCACGGAGAGATAAGGGACCGCCGAGGACCTTAATTATGAAGTTTCTAAGCAACAGAGACAGGATGAAGATCTTCAACGCTGCACGTGCTAAAGGAGAGATTAAACACCAGGACCAGCAGGTGCGGTTCTACCCAGATTTGGCCACAGGAATCCAGCAATTGAGGAAGCAGTTTGATCCCGTACGTAAGGAGCTGCGCAACCTTGGGATTCGTCATGGTGTAATCTATCCTGCGAGACTGCTGACCACGTATGAGGGCAGAACCCACATCTTCAAGACCCCAGAGGAGGCGCAGGAGTTCATCAAGAAGATCAAAGAAGAAGAAGAGACTGGTGGGAGCTAAGCATGAACAAAATATAAGGTAGAATAACTAAGCATTTGCACAGGCATCTGACTGACTTGAAGTAAATAGTAAGTTTACAAAATATAGATTGTATTATATATTAAAAAAAACAAAACAAAAACAAAACAAACAAACAAAAAAAAAAACTAGGATGTACAAAGTTGGTAAAAATTTTGGAGTTAAGTTGGAAAACTACAGAGGAGAGTTAATGTTACGTCATTAAAAGCAGTAGAGTTAGGGTGATTGGGAGGATGAAGAAGGAGTGGCTTAGGCTGTTCCCCGTGGATGTGGAACAGTCGATGGCTATATCGGGAGACAGAATTTTTCTTTTGATTTTGGGGGGTTTGCCACAAGTGTGGGAAGGGGGAATTTGTTTGTGTGTAGTTTGTAGGATGAATGTTCAACCACTCATGTTTTTGCTTCTCTGTATGAGCATGTTTACACTGCAAGGTAATCCCAAACTCTCTATTGATCATGGACCAAAGTGTTAATCTTAATTTAACTTCATGGAATTGCAGAGGTCTACAAAATTTAAAAAAACTTAAACAAGTTATGAATAAAATAAAGGACATGGGTTCAAGAATTGTGTTTTTACAAGAAACTCATCTGATAGAGGAGGATGTTAAAAGAATTAGGAGTAGATGGCAGGGAAGTGTATTCACCTCTTCATTTTCATCCCGAGCCAGGGGAGTTATGACTCTCATACATAAATCAGTTCCTTTTCAAGTGAAAAATGTAATTGGAGACAAATTTGGAAGATATGTAATCATTCAAGGTTCTTTGCTATTAGAAAATATAAATCTTGTGAACTTATATGGTCCCAATATAGATGACCAGAAGTTCTTTGCTAATTTATTTCTCATCTTATCATCACTTACAGGGCAACATATAATAGCAGGGGATTTTAATTGTACATTGAATCCAGGTGTGGATAGATCAACAGGACTGGATTGTACGCACATTGGATGTAGGATGACTATTAATCATTTTATGAAAGAATTGAGATTGTTAGATATATGGAGAGAAATGAAACCACAAGTTAAAGCCTATTCTTGTTATTCCAGTACCTACAAGACATTCTCACGTATTGATTATTTTTTGATTTCCACAGAATTAAGGTCCAAGATTCAAAACTGCTTTTATGATAACATCGTGATCTCTGACCATGCACCCTGTTGTCTAATATATGTAGATAAAAAATTGATAAAGGAATCAGGTAGATGGCAATTTCAGCATAAATGGCTTCAGGATGAGGAATTTGTCAAGTATATAGAAAAACAGATAGACGAGTTCTTTGACATCAATACTACACAAACATCAGCATGTGTAAAGTGGGAGGCTTTCAAAGCTTTTATTAGGGGACATATTATTAGTTATACAGGATCAAAATCTAAGAAGACTCGAGAGGAGAGAGCTAAATTGGAACATAAAATAAAAAATCTTCAGGAAAAAGTGTATGCAGGAAGTGACCCAAGGTTGGAGAATGAATTACTGATTTTGAGAGCTGAATACGACAAAAAATCAGCGAATAGAGCTGCCTCGAGTCTTCTAAGATTGAAACAATCTTTTTATGAACAAGGTGAAAAATCAGGAAAATTATTAGCATGGCAGATTAAACAATTGGAAATTAAAACACCAATTACCAGTATTATAAGTAATGGACAGGTAGTTATAGATCCTTTAGAAATTAATAGAGCCTTTAGAGATTACTATGAAAAATTATATGATACCAAAAATGAACCTGAATTAACAAAACTAAATGGGTTTTTGAACGAACTATCTATACCGTGTATTCCAAATGAAAACAGGGAGATATTGGAGTCTAAAATTAGTCAAGAAGAAGTTGGGCTAGCCATTGATAATATGAAATCAGGAAAAAGTGCAGGACCAGATGGTCTTCCAGTTGACCTTTATAAAAAATTTAAGAATAAATTAATAAAACCTTTTTTGGAAATGGTTTTAGAAGCATTTCAAAATAATAATTTACCATCATACATAAATAATGCCTTAATTATACTGCTGCCAAAACCAGGTAAGCCCTCTAATAAATGTGAAAATATGAGACCAATAAGCCTATTAAACGCCGACCTTAAGATAATCTGTAAAATTTTAGCAAGACGAATACAAGAAATTTTACCAAATATTATTAATCGAGATCAGAATGGCTTTATAAAGGGTAGACAAGGCTTCCATAATGTAAGAAGACTATTTAATATTATTTATTTTAATAAAGAAGCACCGGATACAGCTCTCCTATCATTGGACGCCGAAAAGGCCTTTGATAGAGTTGAATGGCCCTTTCTTTTTGAAGTCCTACAAAGGTTTGGACTTGGAAATAATTTCATAAAATGGGTTCAAATAATATACAATAATGCTACAGCAGAAATCCTAACAAATAACAATATTTCAAAACCAATAAAAATCAATAGAGGATGTCGACAAGGCTGTCCACTTTCACCTTTACTGTTTACTATGGCAATTGAACCTTTAGCGATAGCGATACGTTTACATTCACAAATATATGGAATTAAAGTTGGACCAACAGAACATAAAATCTCCCTGTACGCCGATGACATAATTTTGTTTATGTCGAATCTAAAAAAATCAATTCCAACCTTGTTGAATTTAATAAAGAATTTTGGGGAAATATCAGGATATAAAATAAATAAAACTAAATCTTCAATATTAATGCTAAATGAGACCCAGAGAAATTACCCAGCCCCTGAGGTAAATCAATTCAATGTTGTAAATCAGTTTAAATATTTAGGAATCCAAATTATGCCTAAGCTAGAATCAGTCGCCAGTGTCAACTATGAAGCCTTAATGTCAGATATCAGTGAGTTAACTCAGAGATGGATGTCACTACCAATGTCGATGATCGGGAGAATCAATATACTTAAAAGTAATATTTTACCTAAAATACTTTATTTATTTCAATACATTCCCTTATCACCACCTTTAGATCTATTCTCAAGAATAAAAAAAAAGTTAGTGGAATTTATATGGAACAACAGGAGGGCTAGATTACGTTTGTCTTTATTATATTTACCATTTGATCGTGGAGGTCTGAAATGTCCAAATTTTATGTTGTATTATTGGTCGGCACAACTGAGGTCTATGACATATTATTTTTCATCAAATGATCTCCCTCACTGGACTGAAATGGAATCATACAATTTACCTTTACCTCTTCCCATATTCATATACTCAGATTCGGCAAAAAAATTACAAAAACAAGTTAAAAATCCATTTGTAAAGCATATGATCAAAATATGGTGTGAAGCTAAAAACTATTTAAAAGAACCACAGTTATTGTCACAATTTAGTCCAATATGGGGTAATCAATATTTTAAACCAGGGAGAGCGGACGCTGTATTTAAAGTATGGAATTTAAAAGGGATACAAAAGATTCAGGATTTATATTTGCCAGGTGCAGACAACATAATGTCTTTTGAAGAGCTGAGGATCAAATTTAATCTCAATAGAACACATTTTTTTAAATATCTTCAACTTAGAAACTTTATTCGATCAAATCAAAATAAAGCTCTCACTCGACCTATTTATTCATCCTTGGAAAAAATGATGATGAAAGATAGTAAAAGAAAGGGTATTATTTCAGAGTTTTATAACTCATTGACACTATCTTCAAGTGAAAATTCACTGAAAAGATTAAACTACTGGAAAGAAGATCTGCAAATTGAAATTTCAGAGGAACAATGGGAATTGGCTTGTACAGAAGCTCAAACCAAATCAATAAATGCACGCCTTAAATTGATACATTTCAAATGGTTAATGCGGATGTATGTTACACCGGAGGAGTTAAATAGATATAACAAAAATATACCAGATACATGCACAAAATGCATGGAAAGTAAAGGAACCCTATTTCATTGTTTATGGGAATGTAGATTAATAAGAATGTTTTGGGAAGAGGTGAGGGTAACAATTGAAAAAATAATCTCAAAACAAATCATATTGAATCCTAAACTGTTTTTGTTGGGTCTGTACCCAGAAAAGCATAATTTTAATAAAAGTGAAAGAACATTCATAGACCTCAGTTTGCTTAATGCCAAAAAATGTATTGCACTATTATGGAAAAAGACTCATAGACCAGATGTGACTCAGTGGTTAAGACAGATGTTAACAAACCTTCCATTAGAAAGAATAACATATATACTAAAATCAAAGGAAATTGTGTTTGAGAATATATGGAGACCTTTTATTGATTATGTAAAAAATTTAAACATAACTCTTGAAGAAGAAGGTGAATGATGTGTGTGGACCTTGTAAATTCCAAACTGGTGAACATAATATGTATACTTATGTATTGGATTGTCTAGACTAAACAGAGGAGCATTGTTGAAGACTTGATTTTGTTGGTGGTTGTTGGTGTTTTTAGTGCATTTTTTTTTTGTAGTACTTTAGTGTTAGTGTTTGATTGTTTGTATCATGTTTGTTAAAAAAAAAAAAAAGAAAAGGTTCAATAAAGATATTGTGGAAAAAAAAAATAAAGGCTTATCTTATCTTATACCTTACCTCAAATGACTTAAGTATCAAAAGTATTGTGGAGAATGTGGAAATGACGAGGCTGAGTTTCTCACAAGTCAGGTTTATTCACATTCTCCAACATCATCAAAAACAGAGAGAAAGAAACCCCCAGACATTCGTCCTTTTATACCCCAGGACATCAAAGCACACAGTCACATTGTATTTAATCCCAAGTCACAATGCGTCTTCTTCCAGGTCTTATCACCTCCACCTAAAGTCACTGGCGGCCAGGAAATCCCCAAAGGCCATCTCTTTGCATACCAAAGACCACATTTCACATCCTCCTGTTATCTCCTAGGAGGCTCAGTCCTTTTGTTCATCTGAGACGTGAAGCATACAGTAAGCATACAGTGATATACATATGAAGCATATGAAACCTACATATGAAGCATAGGAAACCCACACGTGTCCCACATGACCCCCCCCCAAACGTCTAAGATGGAACAACGTAATAACAGTCTGCATGTCATGATAAAATCGCACACATCAGTCCACATGCTGCTTGGGCCTCAGTTTTCTCCCGTATCTGCTGTAAGCGGGCTTTACCACCTCCGCGGCGCCCTCCTGCTGGGGAGCTGCTGTCTGAGGATGAGAACTGTTAGTCAATCCCTGTGGGTGCTCTGGGGAATGCTCCCTAGGGGGTCTGCCGCACCGAGGAGCCCTGGCCAACTGCACACCTTCGTCAGCCACCACAAAAGCGGGTTTGAGCCTGTTTATGCCAATCATTTCTTTTCTGCCCCTCAAATCTAGCAAAAAATGCTTATCTCCTGTTTCCAGCACTCTAAATGGTCCATCATAAGGTGGTCGCAAGGGTGGGCGATGGGCATCGTGTCTGACAAAAACAAACTCCGCATTTTTTAAAGCCTTAGGCACAAAAACGCGCGGAAAACTGTGGTGAACGGGGCCAGGCAGCGTGCTCGATTCTGTGCTACTCTGCAACCGCTGAGCTGGGGAGCACTCTGGCGCAGGATTATCTGGGAGAAATTCCCCGGGCAGCCAAAGTGGCTGTGCGAAAACTAGCTCAGCCGGGGAGGCTTCTAAATCCTCTTTAGGTGCAGAACGCAACCCCAATAAAAACCATGGTAGCCTGTCCACCCAATTTGCATCCGTAAGCAACGCTCTGAGGGCCGCCTTCAATGACCTGTGAAAACGTTCACGTAACCTGTTAGCCTGCAGGTTGTACGCGGTCGTGCGGTGGATCGTTGCCCCCAGGCTGCGGGCCATTGCTGACCAAAGTTCGGAAACAAATTGAGGGCCTCTGTCGGACGTAATGTCCGACGGGACTCCAAAACGCGCTACCCATGCCGTTAAAAACGCACGCGCCACCTCCTCGGCTGTGGTTGACGACAGTGGGACCACTTCCGGCCAGCGCGTGGTGCGGTCAACCATTGTCAGAAGATGTGTGCACCCCTGTGAGGGCGGGAGGGGGCCGACGAGGTCCACGTGAACATGATCAAACCTCTTAGCCGGGATGTGAAACGGCTCCAAGGGAGCTCTCGTGTGTCTGTGTACCTTGGCTTGTTGACAAGCCATGCAGGCTGCTGCCCACTCTCTAACTTGTTTGCACAGGCTCGGCCATACAAATTTCTCTCCCACCATTTTGTCCGACGCGCGCACTCCCGGGTGCGCCAGAGAATGGATCGAGTCAAAAACACGGCGGCGCCACGCGGCCAGTACCACAGGACGCGGTCGCCCAGTGGAGACATCGCAGATTAGGGGGGCATACTGTCTTGCAGCACCCTGTTCTCCAGCCTTAACCCTGTTGGTCCAGACTGGAGCACGCGCACGTCCGCGTCGCTAACTTGATCCGCGGCCATGGCTGCATAATCTATCCCTACGCGGACTGGGGCCGCGCGCACTTCTGCGTCGCTAACCCGGTCCGCGGCCATGGCTGCAAAATCTACCCCTACGCGGGATGGAGCCGCCACGGCACGCGAGAGGCAGTCTGCCACTACATTAAGTTTACCCGCCACATGCTGGATATCGGTAGTAAACTCTGAGATCGCGGCCAGCTGTCTCTGCTGCCTGCCCGACCACGGTTCTGAAACCTTGGCCATCGCGAAAGTCAGCGGCTTGTGGTCAACGAACGCGGTGAAACGGCGTCCCTCCAGCCAGAACTGGAAGTGGCGAATGGCCAAGTGGAGAGCTAACAACTCCCTGTCGAATGCGCTGTATTTTCGTTCACTATCGCGCAAGGTCCTGCTGAAAAAGGCGAGCGGTTGCCAAGCTCCGGCTACATACTGCTCCACGACCGCCCCCTATGGCCACATCTGACGCGTCAGTAGTGAGCGCTATGCGGGCCGTTGGGACCGGATGTGCTAACAACGCAGCGTTTACCAGGGCTGTTTTGACTTCCGAGAATGCGCGCTCTCGCTCCGGAGACCATTCGATTTTATTTGTGGGTTTTTGTTTTTTTAGTGCAGCATACAATGGTTGCATGAGCTGCGCTGCGCGGGGGAGGAAACGGTTATAAAAATTCACCATTCCCAAAAACCCCTGTAACGCTTTGACCGTTTGTGGCTGGGGAAAATTTGTTACTGCGCGCACTTTGTCAGGCAGAGGAACCGCTCCTTCTGGAGAGACACGATGCCCCAAAAAATCAATCTGCGTCACCCCGAATTGACACTTCACTGGGTTGATTATTAACCCGTGCTCTCCCAACCTCCGGAAAACTGCCGTGAGGTGGTTTTCGTGTTCGTCTTCGGAGGCGCTGGCTACCAATATGTCGTCCAGGTAAATGAACACGAAGAGGAGATCACGCAACACCGCGTCCATCATGCGTTGGAACGTCTGCGCCGCGCCTTTAAGCCCAAATGGCATGCGCAAAAACTCAAATAGCCCGAACTGAGTTATTACCGCTGTTTTTGGGTATGTCCTCAGCGCGCACTGGGACCTGGTGGTAACCACGTACCAAGTCTATCTTAGAAAAAACGCACGCCCCCGCCAAATGAACTGAAAAATCTTGGATATGCGGGACTGGGTAGCGGTCGTGCGCTGTAGTGTTGTTCAACCTGCGGAAATCTCCGCAAGGTCGCCACGAGCCATCAGCTTTCGGGACCATGTGAAGTGGTGAAGCCCATGGGCTTTTTGAACGCCTGATGATGCCCAACTTTTCCAGGTTGGCGAACTCCTCGCGCGCTATGGTCAGTTTAGCTGAATCCAAGCGCCGAGCTTTTGCAAAAACGGGCGGTCCGGTGGTAGTAATAAAATGTTCCACCCCGTGTTTAGCCACGGTCGCCGAAAATGTTGGGACCGTGAGTGCTGGGAACTGAGTGAGCAGTGTGTGGAACTTACCACTTGCAGCTGTGACGTTGGCTTGTGCTGTTGGCGGGGCCACTCGAGCTGTACAGGGAATAGAATAAAAAGAGAGTGCATTAACCAGGCGCCTGTTAGCAAGATCAACCAACAAACCATGTGAGCACAGAAAATCAGCCCCTAACATATTGAAATTGACTGCAGCTATGACAAAAGTCCACTCAAATGTACGGCCGTGTAGGGACAGAAGCAGAGTCCTCTCACCAAAGGTCTTAATCACTAAGCCATTCGCTGCTGACACCCCGGGACCACTGGAAGGCGCCAGCCGGTCAGCGGAGGAAGGTGTGATGAAACTCAGCTGGGAGCCTGTGTCCACGAGGAAATGCCTCCCCGAGCGCGCATCCGTCAAGTAGAGCAGCTTGTTCTCCTCCCCGAGGGCCGCAGCTGCTACTGACCCCCGGTCTTGGCGTTTCCCGAGCGCTTGAAATGGCACGGTGGTATACATTTGCGTGCCCTCTCTGCGAAGCGGCGATGGTAGAAACAAAGGACGTCGTCTGTTCCGTGTTTCTTGGCCCCTGCCGCCGCCGTCGTCGGTGAGTCTGGTACTGCTGCCTCTGGCCCCCTGCCATCTCCGGACGTTGTGCCGAGCTCTGCTGCCGTGGCCATGGCCGCGCACCGTTTGGTGACGTTGACGAGTCGTTGCGCCTCCTGGCCCAGCTCGCGGTAGTCTCATCGGGCCAACAGTGGCGAACTGGCCAGGGTCGCTCTCACCGCTGACGGTAGGGTCCTGAGGAAGAGGTGGGTGAAGATGAAGTGATCATCGTCAGTCTTTCAACCTCAACAGCTTCTCCATCAGGTCCGCAGGCCTGTCTCTTTCAAATTCAGTCAGCGCCAGGAGCCCCTCTGCTCGCTCCTCCACCGAGGGGGTGAAGTACCGGATGAGTGCAGCCTTCAACGCGCCGTACTTGTCGCTGTCCGGCGGCTGGTTGATCAGGCTCTCCACATGCTGGGCTGTGTGGTTGTCCAGTTTTGCAACCACATGGTAGAACTTTGTGGCGTCTACCAAAATCCCCCGGAGGTTGAACTGCGCTTCAACCGCGTTAAACCAGGAGCGCGGATTGTTCTGCCAGAAGTCCGGTAGCTGAACTGTGGCTGCATTTGCTTGGCTGGCTCCTGACGAGTCTGGCTCGGGAGAATTTCTTTCACTCATGATACGTCTTAGGGTCACCAGTGTGGAGAATGTGGAAATGACGAGGCTGAGTTTTATCTCACGAGTCAGGTTTATTCACATTCTCCAACATCATCAAAAACAGAGAAAGAAACCCCCAGACATTCGTCCTTTTATACCCCAGGACATCAAAGCACACAGTCACATTGTATTTAATCCCAAGTCACAATGCGTCTTCTTCCAGGTCTCATCACCTCCACCTAAAGTCACTGGCGGCCAGGAAATCCCCCAAGGCCATCTCTTTGCATACCAAAGACCACATTTCACATCCTCCTGTTATCTCCTAGGAGGCTCAGTCCTTTTGTTCATCTGAGACGTGAAGCATACAGTAAGCATACAGTGATATACATACAGTATGAAGCATATGAAACCCACATATGTGTCCCACAGTACTGATATTTTGATTTGAGTATCGATTTTAGAGCATAAAGATCCGGTATCGGAGGTATTGTGGCACACATATTTGAGTTGCTTAGGCTGCATATGTATATTACTGTTGCCCACGTCTCAGAATGAACAATAAGTCTGGGCCTCCTGGGGATAACAGGAGGATGTGAAATGTGATCTTTTGAGATGGCCTTGAGAGACTTCCTGACCACCAGGGTTTTGGGGGAGAGGAGAAGACCTGGGGGTTTATGTATTGTGTCTTGGGATTAAAGACAATGTGACCCTGTACTTTGATGTCCCAGGTATAAAAGGGACAGATGTGGGAGGAAGGGTCTCTTTTCTGTTTGAGAAGATGTTGGAGATACGTGAATGATTAATAAACCTGAATTGAGAAATAAACTCAGCCTCATCTTTTCACGCTCTCCACAGTATCGATATTTTAGGATCGATCCGCACATCACTAGTAGCCGCCAGTATGGCTGCGCGCATGTTTTGCTGCCATAGCTGAACCAGCACATCGGCAATGGCTTTATATCGCATTGCCGGCGCTCTGTTCAGAATAAAAACTTGAACTAGAAAGTGAGACAGGGGCTCAATATAATATCTTTATTTCATGTACGACCATAGGTATCCTTTTCGGGTCACGGGGGGCTGACCACATACCTGATTTGATTATTGATGATCCCCACCCGTGTGTGTGCAGTAGGGTTGCCAACTTTCTCACAGCCAAATAAGGGACAGAAGGTTTTAACTACTGCTCGATTCCACGATGTTGTGGACATTAGTGTTGTCATAATACTGAGATTTTTTTTTTAATCTTAATACCTTAAAAATATTGATATTCAATGTCATGTTTAATACAAATAAAAAAAAAACACTGTATACCTAGAAATTTTAGATTTTACAGAATAATCTGTTTAAAAATGTGTAATGGATTGTACTTGTATAGCACTTTTCATGACAGCCAAAGACACTTTACAATGAGTCCATTATTCATTTACTCCACAGACAATGATAGTGGTAAGCTACCTCTGTAGCCACAGCTGCTCTGGGGCAGACTGATGGAAACATGGCTGCCAATCCATGCCAACGGCCTCTCCAACCACCACCGAACATTCATTCATACATCAGTGTCATGAACCATGAGCACACTGGAGGCAAGGTGGGTAAAGTGTCTTGCCCACGGACACAAGAACCTGTGTGATCCCCGTCCTCCTTTACGGGTCCGAGACCTGGACCCTCTCCACCACAACCACCCACCATCTGGATACATTCCATCAGACCTGTCTTTGTAACAACCTCGGCATCCTATGGTTCCACCACACCACAAACTATGAGGGCTGGCTTCCCTATCCCCATCTCCATCGTCATCAGAAGAGGGAGGCTGCGGCTCCTTGGCCACGTGGCCAGGTTGGAAGACGGTACACCGGCCAGGCAGGCCCTCTCCGCCAGCGCTCCTCCGGCCCCCCAGAGCTGGCATCGCCCCCGAGGTTGGCCCAGACTGTCCTGGACGACCCAGGTTGCAATGATAAGACCTCTGGCTGACCTCATTGCCCTAGCCCAAGATTGCCCTGCCCTCAGACGATTGGCCGCAATGGTCACTTAAGTGACCAGGCAAGGATTAAGTTAAGTTGAAGTCATTCCTGTTCCATTTCATGTTCATGTAGCCTTGCACCCTCTGGGATTAATAAAGTATACAAAAATATATAAAAAAAATAATTTGCTATTTGTCACCTTCCTCTCATCAACTGTTAACTCTCCCCAAAAGGTATGATCCAGTCTGGTTTTTACTTTCAGTTTTGTTCTTCTTAGGTTTCACTTTTAGCGTCCAGCCTGTTGCGCTGGAAAAGCAGCAGTGGCTGCTGCTGCGTGACACACTTCCTTCTGCTCGCTTCTTGATAAATTCAGTATACTCCTTTGCCGTGACACCTTTGCAAGTGTTTTATGAAGTTGTTGGTGTAACATTGTAAATGCTGGTACCACCCAGCAACATACCGAGGCGAGTCCCACAGACAAGCTCCAGCGATGTGACACTCGTTGCCTGTGCTTACAGAAAATATTATGGTAAATGGTGTTCTTATATATTACTCAATAAATTCAAAACATCTGTCAAGTTTGTGCGTAAATCTGGAAATCTTACACCCATTCGAAGCAGTACATCATCGCTATGACATCATCAAAAGATCATAGGACTCACTAAGATCGAAGGCAGGCATCACTGAACGAGTGCTGATGTGCTTGCTTACACCTATGGGCATGCAGAAATGCTTGCTTATACTTGGGTTTCTATGGGCATGCACGGGTATGCACTAATTATTAATGTATCAGATTGGTAAATTAACTTTTATTCCTTACTGAAACCAATCCAGCCATTTTGCCTGGATTGAACCCAATACCGATACGGCGGATCGGATCGGCTCATCCCTATCTAGCAGTGCCCTTTTTTGGGTGAGCACCTCCCACCTGAAATGTCTGTGCACGTCACTGGTTAGGAAAGCCACCCAATGTAAAATCCTTACCAAATCAAATAAGTTGGACCCATGCTGCACTGTGGCGACCCCGAATAGGAAGCAACCAAGTGTGTGTGTGTGTAACATTTCAACAGCATAGATTTCCAAGTTATAATAAAGGGCACTGGTCTGCTTTTATCTGAAAGTCTGCATCACAGAAACAACAAAAGTACTATTATTTCTTATTTATTTAAACAACCATTAATATTAAAAAAGTTATTCTGATATTTATCATTGGTCAAAATGGGAAACAATCTGTTACATTTCTGTTCAACAGAAAAAAAAATGTTCTTTAGACACGAATGATAGTAATGTGTATTTCACATACAGTATGAAAGTGAATCTGCTTGTTACAAAGGAAGCACCACAAACACTGAACCACTCAGGACTAAATACAAAGTCAATACTTAATGATTTCCATTAAAAATCTTATCACAGCCCGACGCCTGAGCCCCTCAGAATCAACACATTCCAAAATTTGGGAGTTTTATTGGGGGGAGAAAAAAACCCCAAAACACTACCATTAGTACTTTATATGAAACCATCACATATATTAGTTAAATATTGTGAAATCTTTGTACATGGTGCTAACTGGAATGATTCACTTTTTAATTAAGACAATTCAGATCTGGATATAGCCCCAGGAAGGCTCAAAATATGCCTTCATCTGGGAATTATTTTCGATCCAACCACCTATTCCACGTGTTCATTTGACTTCATTCATCCATCCATCCACTGACATACATATACTGTAGGATGACAAATAGTTTAGTCTTTTAGCCACAAAAATGCGAGAAAATGTTTGCAAATTAAAAAAGTTCAAATTTCAGCTCACCCCTGTGGGGGACCTGCAAATCTGAAAATGTTTATTGCAATACTGTAAAAATAACTGCACGGTCTAATATGCTACAATTATTACTGTAAAAAACCAGCTGATTCAGAGGGTCTCAGGTGGAAACATTTCTCCAGTCTGGCTGATATTAAGTGTAACTCAGTGTCAGGTGAAAAATGATATCAACATTATTTTGACAGCTTTGTAGAACTTGCTGAGTGGACAGATGGGACTCTGAACAGGTTTTCTGTTAAAGCACAAGTAATGTTAGTTTATTTACCTTTTGTTCTTATTAAAGACAAAAATAGAAAGGAGATGTTTATTTAGCATAGCAGTAGAGTGCATTAGGGAAAGAAATCCTTTGGGAAGCATCTCACTGGGCTGCAACAGCTTTGAGACTAGTTTGAGAACGGCACTCGAGGGAGTCTCCAAAATGTCTCCAAACATTCTTGGTGGTTCGCATTTTCCTTTCATGAGTCACAGGGTCTCGTGCTCATCCTGCAGGAATTTAGAACATGTTAAAAAAAAACAAAAAAACAAAAACTGTGCAACAACTTTTCTATCAAAGTAGTCACAGAGTCATCGTGGGTGTCTAGAACCCGTCTCAACCTCATCTCAAATCCTTCTCAATTTAGTTTCAGTGAGTCAGAAAGTGCGAGAAAAGTTAAGACAGCTTTGCGGTGGGTTAAGGACCTATGAAACTAAATTCTGACTGGAAACAAGCACCTGCAGCAGCTGTGACTGACTGTGGAGAGGTGGAAGCAGGTGTTATTACACCAAATCATTGCTCAGAGCCTAATAACGAGGCCCCCGTTACCCCCTCACTTTCTGAATAATACCCTGGTTGGAGAGGTGAGTGTCATTTTCAGTCATGTTGTTTATATATCAGCTTGTCATTTACTGATGTGAAAAATGTAGAGTCGTTATTATGAGTGGTTAGCCATAAATTCGAGGGATCACGCTAATTCCTGGTCTTTTTCCTGTATCAGAACTGGAGTGGGGAAGTGGTTATATGTATATGGTTTTACTATTGTTATGCCTCGGTGCAATGGAGGCACAAGGTAATCGCGCAATGTGTCTTGTGTGTGGTTGATTACACACGTGTTTTTTTTTAATTTTTTTATTTTGTATAGTTTATTGATCCCCAGAGGGGAAATTGAGGGCATCCACCTGGATGGATGAAGCAGCCACGGTATGGCGCTATCCCTTAACCATTCACACACATTCAACACCTAGGGCCACTTTAGAGTCTCCAGTCAACCTAACCTGCATGTTTTTGGCCTGTGGGAGGAAACTGGAGAAAATCCTGGAGTAAACCCACGCAGACACGGGGAGAACATGCAAACTCCACACAGATCACTGTTGGCCAGGGGCTGGGATCGAACCAGGGATCCCATGGCCAAGGGTGAGTTGCTGTGCTGCCCCCCGTATCTGTTACCGGCTTTTCAGTGTGCCCGGTCAAAATCAAGCAGAACTAAAGGCTTGTATCATTGTATCGCCAAATTTTCTCACGTTTTGTCAGAATTTCAAGGTAAGGCTTTGTTTTCAAAATAAACACATTTAACTCACCATTATATGAAAAAAGGTGTTGTAATAACTAGGCTGGGCCAGTAGGGGTCGCACAGAGGCAGTTGCACCTTGGTGCTTTCACTGTACTGTATACCTGCGTCTGTATTGCGTTAAAAGGAACTCCGATTATATTGGCATGTTAGCTCTATATGCTTTATTTTGATGTTAGTAACATAACTATAATATAATTTTTTTTGAAAATAATTCCCAGTTTTATATTTTTTAAAAAAAAACTTTATTACGATGTAAATCGCCATTTTTGTTTACGTCGCAATGCATTCTGGGTAGTGACATTGATTGGGGGTGCCCAGTAGCAGCAGTGGTCTGTAAACAGCGATGAGCTCTTCTGTTCAGCCTTTTCAGTTCGAACCAGTGCGAAGCCAAAGCAATAAAGATGATGACGAAGACACACAAAGTGAAAATGGACTTAAGAGAATGAAGACGGCAGCCGCAAGGAAGCTAGAGCTGCTCATGTTGGATGGTGTTTTTGTGGCAAATGTTCGCCAATGCCGACGGAGGAGAGCATCTGATGCAAAGAGCTCCACTTCATTTCTGCCGCTGTCCATGGTACCTGATGCTATAAATTTATCTTGTTCAGTCTATTTAAGTGTCAGCTGAGATCCTTCATTCTGTACTTCAACTACATCTTCTTGGGCAACGTGAGCGCCGCACTTTACACAACGTGCAAGGAGTTGTTTCAACTGATCTTCAAAAACAAGAAAAACTCCTGCGTGTGTGGATGAGCTGCTTGAAGTCTGCAAATCAGTCCACTGAGAAAAATCAGATGAACAAGGGATGAAATCTGTATCCGATTGACTACACAGGGGCTGGCTCTGCTCACTGAAGTCATGTAAGCTGAACATATCCCCCGAGTTACCGTCACTCTGTCTGTCTCTGTATCACTTGTCGACATTACGTTTCCCGGCGTAGTTGTGGTCCGTGTTCGGCGAGTGCACATTAGCTTGTCACTGTACAGCTGCATCGGACATGCATGTTTCTGTCTACAGTGGATGCATCTGACATGCGGGATGAACACTGTACACTCACACATGTCATGCTTGACTGGCATTTGTCACTGTTTGTTTCCTCTACGAGCTCCGTGTCCAGTGGCTGAGGGTCCTCTGCTGCTACTGGAGCAGCGGGCTGTCCAGCTGCTCTCAGGTGCGCCGCCAACGCCTCCTCTCTCTCTCGCGTCTTTTACACCTGTTTTCACTCGACCGCTGCGGGCATTTAGGCTCCTTGTGAGGGAAGATGCTGGGCACTACATTTGGTTTAAGCCGTCGTTTGTAGCCAGACACACCTGTGAGCTCTTTCATGAGCTGGGGGCGACGAAAATCCTCAAAATCCTCAGGGCTAAAGTGATGAGAGCACAGCTGCGGGTCTTTGGGAAGTTGGACTCTTCCAACCGCATCCTCCCACTTTTTCCTCAACTTTTCCTCTTTAGGAAAGCTATGGAGGCTTACCTCGCTCTCTTTATTTCCCTTTGATTGGAAATTGCATCCAAAAGCCACGCAATGTGGCATTTTCACTGACAAATGGCAGTAGTTTGTAGCTTCGCTTCTTGGCTTGTATAAGACAGAAAAAATGGCTGCAACCATTCTACGTCATCGCCCCCAGAATGCATTGCGCACCTGAAAACATGGCGCCCGCCATGTATCGATTTACATTGTAAACAAAAACGATTTTTATAACTACAATAAATGTTTATATAGTTCTAACAATGTATTTTAGTAGTGGAGGCCAGTGTTTGTATTTTTAAATCTAGAAGTCGTTATAATCGGAGTTCCTTTTAAGGTCATTTTACATGTACGTTTCTGTGAAATACTGGGAGGAGCTGCAGTGAAAACGTCATCATTCTATTGTTTGTGTTTTCCAGGCATGTGTAATTGGATTATAGACATGAGTTTGATATCAGACAATAAAATCATCACTGGAATGAAGAGACACCCTGCATTTATAGGTCCTGACTGCACAACTGGCATGGATATCTGTCTTGCGAGTGTTGGGCAGCCATTGCGGGACTGTTGTGAGCGCAATAAAAACCCTCCATTTTTGTCTCACGCATGTTGCAAGAATATCCTCCAACAAACACTCTGGCCAAAAATTCGCCATGAGTCTGTGCAACATTCGTGAGACATACTCAAACGTGTTCTCCAGTTGCCAGTTCAGTGTGATTCCAAGTGAATATTGTTGCAAATTTGCATATTTGTCATACAGGGTTTTTTTTGTTTTTTTTTTTTAAATCTCTAACTAGTTGCAAGCTGTCGCAGCCCAGTGAGATACTACTACCTTGATGCAACTAATCAAGACAATCACAGTTTATCAGGAACTATTTATATGGTCAACATCACTGGCATCAGTGAGATCATCTTAAGGAGCCGTGGATGGATTCTTCTTAATGATCATCTATACGGGCATATGGATTATCCTTTGCCAGACCTGAAAGTAAAAATGAAGACCCACATAATTAATAAAACTTGGAAAATATTACCAACTAGAAAAGCACTCAGAGCGCATACCTCCACCAAGTCTCCTTCCGTTTCTCATGGATCACCTCCAAAATGTAATGGGTTTGTGGCCTACATCCACTTGTGGTGAAAATTGCATCAAAGTCTGTCCATCAGTTTTGGAGCACTGTTGCTAACACACTGTGAGAAGATGAGCCTTGGCTGAGGTATGCATTCTCAGATCGTCACCAAAATATAATGGGTTCCTCTGTAGGCCAAGAACCACCTCGGGTGAAAAATTTCATCCAAATCCATTCAATAGTTTTTGTGTAATCCTGCTGCACAAATACAAACAAAGCCCTTGGTGGAGGTATGCACTCTCAGATCACCACCAAAATCTAATCATCTGTTCCTCATGCCATGACACACCTTTCCTGAAAATTTCATCAAAATCTGTTCATAAATTTTTGAGTTATGTTGGTAACAAACAAACCCCGGTAAAAACATTAGCTCCTTGGCGGAGGTAATTATAGTTATTATATCATATACGAGGGGGGCTGAAAAGGTCATAGTGGTCAAATTTGACCAAATGTGGTTTATTCTTCAACCACAGGGAACAAGCGCTGCAACACTGATGGAAGAAGTGTGTGGTCCGAAGGTGAGACTATGGTGGAAAAATAAACCACATTTGGTCAGATTTGATCACTATGAACTTTTCAGCCCCCCCCCCCCCCCCCCCGTATACATGTTTGTGATTTTCCCCCATGTGGATCGCCACCTTATTATGATGGAGGCATTTGTCTGCTGTAATGATCCCAGGAGCTACAGTATCTTGTTGGGGGCAACTTGCACCTAGTAGGGTCTCCCAAGGCAAACTGGTCCTGGGTGAAGGGCCAGACCATGAGCGGTCCAGTGGATTCCCATGAAAAAAGTTACAAGGATCCAGTGTACCGCACCCAGTTTGGGGGTCTGAAGGAGCAACAGGGCTCACCACCTGCAGGACGGATCGCGGTGCTGTGAACTGGGAGGCAGTCTGAGGTACTTTTGTTTGGACTGCTGCCCCCGTGACCTGGACTCCCAGGTAAGCGTTAGAAGATGGATGGATGTTTGCAGTTTCTTCATTGCTGCACAATTCTTTGTTTAAATTCACATTTTAATTTTTGTATTTCACTGAATCAACTTTACATTTTGATGTCCTTTCACTGGCTCATCAATCATCTATGGGTCATTTTTTTTTCACTGCACCACACAGACGTTGCTCCAGAAATAAAGTTTTGACGGATACATTTACAAACTGATTAATCGCAATCATGTTATAACAAATTTCTCATGAATAAAACATGCTTAATTTTCTGTCACCCTTTGCTTTCTGCTTCAGGCTCTGTGTCTGTTCACATGAAACGGGGCGTTTAATGAGTCACTGGAGTGCCGCCAACTTCACTCGGGAATAAAACGTGAGGAGATGGGAACGAAGTAATGTATCTATTCCATATTCTCTGTAATAAATAAACGCCAGTAATCATTTATATCGTATGCCTTTTTTTTTTTTAGCTGCAATATTAAAAAATAGAACTTAGCAGTAAATCAAGACAAATAAATTAGGTTTGTAATCTGATGCAAAAAAAAAATGAGCCCTATCACCAAGTGTGCCACTTTTATGTGGGACTGCACAGCATTTTTTTAACTTTTTTTTTTTCGCCCATCCTGCAAATTGAGATGTTATCCTGCATTCTAACAGCCTCAAAATTTCAAAGGCTGTATGGATGCTTTACAAGATGTAACGTACATCCAGCAGCTGGGCGGAACATAGGGCAGACTCATGTCAGGGGCTGTGACCAGTGACCAGCTGATGTCAGTCAAACTGCACCGGCACAGGGGTCAATCACAGGTTAAACCAGCACCGCATCGATCCGCCCCTCACCACACGGAGAACGTTTTGGGGGGTGGAGGTGGGGTGCTACAACTGGGGCTATGCTGATGTTGCTGGAATATGGAAACAACAAAAAAGAGAGAGCGGTGTTGGTCAAGAGTGGGGAACCGTGGACGGCTGGGTAAAGCTAGTGGAGGTCAGTTCAAAGAGTGTTTTGCATTCTACGCCAGGCTCATTTTTCAGTCACTCACGGGAGCGAGCACGACGTGAAATGACACTGCACATGTGATTCTCACAGAAACAAAGAGTTGCACAGAAGGAGGCACGCCAGTCTACGGATACGCTCCTGAATCCTAAACGGGATAAGGTAGCAGCTGATGAACCAGCCAGCATTCACCACACTGTACAGCACTCCCACCCATCCCGGTCAGTGGACTGGAGCTAAGCTAGTGCTGGTTATTTTCCCAGACTCAAGAGAACCTGTCATATGGTCGTACAAAAGCAGCAGCTGTTGTCACGGATGTGCTGGCACCCGCTGACATCTGTTGCATCCTTTCGCTTCAGCATCCCTGGTACAAACGGCTAGATGTAGAGAGAGTGCGTTCCTTCACGAACGACGCAGTGAAACCGCTGCTCTGTGGAACTTATCACATGTGACATTCAAGTTAAGAGCAACTTTGGATACAGTTGTCAGGAATTCTACGCCTGTGCTCTCAACTTTATGCAGAGTTGTAGTACAAGCGGAATCTTGCTCAAAGTTTACTTCTTCACTGTTAAAGAGGTACTGGGAACATTCTTCAATGAAAAAATATCGCATGAGTGCAATTACTCTGTTGGTGGGAGCTATTAAAGATGAAGATCACGTCTGCATAACCTGTTCTATGCATTTGATTTTTTTTTTAAAAATCTAGGCAAATCAAAAGTCGATCCCACCTTGAGAGCTGATAGCATGTCTCACATTGTCCCACATTTGATTGATTGGGACCTGGTCGTCCTATACATCACCGTAACCGTACTGCAGTGTGTTTGATGCATTAATATCGCAGATCAGGTTTTCATAAATCTCCAGGGGTGATCTGTGACAGAAAGACGGCAGCTAGAGTGAAAGGGACGATTTACAAGATGGTAGTGAGACCTGCTTACGATGTATAGTTTGGAGACGGTGGTGCTGACAAAAAGACAGGAGGTGGCGCTGGAGGTAGTAGAGTTGGAGATGCTAAGACTTTCAATGGGAGTGACTAGAAGGGACAAGATTAGAAATGAGTATATCAGAGGGACGGCTCAGGTTGAGCGGTTTGGAGACAAAGTAAGAGGCAAGGCTGAGATGGTTTGGACATGTGCAGAGGAGGGATAGAGGATATATTGAACAAAGGATGTTGAAGATAGAGCTGCCTGGCAGGAGAAGAGTAAGCGCACAGAGAAGATTCATGGTTGTAGTGAAGGGGGACATGGAGAGGGCTGGTCTTACAGAGGGAGGTGCAAGGGACAGGGTGAGATGGAGGCAGATCCCCTGTGGCGACCTCTAAAGGGAGAAGCCGAAAAAAAAAAAAAAAAGTTTTCATAAATCTACTAGCATTTTTCTTCTGCTGCAGATCTTTAAATCACTCTACTATTGTTAGAAAATGATAGTGACCACAAAGCAGTTTCAGCTGGTTTTAAACCCCAAACTCCCAACTTAAAATGATCTCAATCAGGTATTGAGTTCAGCCTGTCACCACGGTGATCTAGCGCGACTAAAAAAAGAGGACCAGCTTCATGATAAGCCACTAATACCGGAATGGTGGCTCAGCTGGTAGAGCATCCGCCCCACACCCGGGAGGCAGGGGTTCAAATCCCGGCCGGGTCATGCCGAAGACCATATAAAAGTGGAACTTCCTGCTGTCCAGCTTGGTGCTCAGCAATAATGGAACGGAGGAGGGAAATCTGTGGCGGTGCCTCGCATGGCAGCAGCCCTGATTCTGCACTGGGGTGTGTGTGATTGACACTGTAGATAGGTAAAGCACAATCTCATTCTACTGTACATGATTGGTTGAATGACAATAAGGGTGAAGAAGAAGAAGAGTAATCTCACTTCATAGTACAGTGCCCCTGTACCTTGCATGTGATTGACCCACTGATAAAAATCAGATTACCGATTTATTAGTGGAGTGGTGGCTCAAGTTGGTAGAGCATTTGCCCCCACACCCAGGAGGCTGGGGTTCAAATCCCAGCCAGGTCATGCCGAAGACCATATAAAAGCGGAATGCCGTCCAGCTTGGTGCTCAGCAATAATGGAACAGAGGAAGGAAATTTGTGGCAGCGACCCCTCTGATTCTAGATGTGATTAACATTGTACATAAGAGAAACGTAATTTCGTTTGACTGTGCATGATTGACAATAAAGTTGGCTTTACCTTATTATATTAGAGTGGGGTGAAAACCAACAGTTTCAGACAGAACTTTGCAGACAGCTTTATATGAGCTGTAAAACTACAGAGATATTTTGTGGTCTTTAAAACTACAGATAAAATGTGCTTGAAGACACCAAAGGTTAAAATCAATCTCTGGAAAAGGGGACAGTTTGGAAACTTTAATGAAATTATATTTATGCAGTGTAGTTTTTCTCCAGTAGATGGAACTATTGTATAACTTTTTTTTTTACACTTGATCCAGCTATAGGCATTAAAACTGCCTTGTCTGAGACTTTAACAATCATTCGTGTGTGTGTGTCCTGACCCCTTAGGTCAGGGGTGTCCAACCATGTGCCATGGAGAGCCAAGACCCTGCAGGTTTTCTCTTCTACCCAGTCTCTTCAGCAGGTGTTTTCACTTATCAGCAATCAGTGGGAAGAAGTTCACAGAAATCTGCTGTTGAAGACACTGGTTGGAGGTAAAACCTGCAGGGTCTTGGCTCTCCATGGCACATGGTTGGACACCCCTGCCTTAGGTCAACACTTTCCTTTTTTTTTTTTTTTTTGATCATTTGCCTCTCATACTCAAAATTTACTATTATTACCTCCACCAAGGAGGTTATTATGTTTTTGCCGGCGTTTGTCTATTACATAAAAACTACAGGATGGGTTTGGATGACATTTTCACCAAAGGTGGCCCTTGGCCTAAGGATGAACCCATTAGATTTTGGTGATGATCGGAGAGTGCGTACCCCCACCGAGGCTCTTGTTTGTATTTGTGCGGCAGGATTGCGCAAAAACTACTGGATGGATTTTGATGAAATGTTCACCAGAGGGTGACCTTTGGACTACACGGGAACCCATTCCATTTTGGTGACGAGCCACGAGCGCATACCTCCACCGAGGCCCCATCTGGCAATGTACGGAGGGACGGAGGCAGGGAGGTCTTGGGAGGAGGTATGTCCTCTCAAAGAGTGCTTTTCGACTCCTTTGGACTTTGACCGGCGGGGGATAATTACAGTATTACTGCAGTATTTTTTAACCCACTCAACCACACAAAGCAGCAGTGACTCTCACCATATTTGTGCCTGATTTCATCATGTCTCAGCTGCATCTCTGCTCTCCTGAGGGGAAGAAACAAAAACTGTGAGAAAACAAGCGATATGACTGTGAATGTGAATTATAGCTTTAGGAGCAACAGATGTTGCTCTGACGTGTTGATATCTACCAACACACCATTATAGCCATTATACATTTCACAATGCAATTTATCAAAATCTCTTATTTAAAAAACAGGCCACAATTATACAGGTTTATTAAATATTTTACATACATAAATGCATAAGTGTCTAGCCTAGTGTGAGCGTCTTCTGCTTTGATGGCGGATACTGTGCGAAACACACCATGGAGCAGCAGTATTATACATCCTTAGTGTCAGGGCGGAACACTCATTTCTGTGATCACCAGCAGTTGTGGTGTTTCTGTTTAACATTTTCACCAGCCACAGAACAAGCAACTTGTATTATGCAGAAAGACATTTTTAGCTCTTTTTTATAATAAATTTGTAATAAACTTTCTTGTCAGCAAAAGTTGTAAGCAAGAATTTTCTTTTGTTAAAATTGCATCTTTTTTCTGCAAATTCTTTTCAATGTAAATGAGCATTTTTACAAATTTTAGCATTTTTTTTTCTTGTAAATGTTTTTTTTTTTCTTGCAAATTTGTGCTTTCTTAAAAATATAACAACTTTCCTCTTTCATAAATTTCTTGACTTGCTTATGGTAAATATGCTATTTTTTAATTAGTGACCTTATAAATGTATAGTTTTTTCCTTTAAATAAATGCAGTGAGCATATTTCTTATGACTTTTGTGGAGACATGCGCCGCCTGCCAAAGGTACTAGTCAGACTTGGTTACAGGCCACAGCTGAATTCCACAGGTACTTGGCTGGTGGGTTGGTGTTAAGTCAGCCCTGCTCATCATATATTCATATATGGGCTCCAGCCAGACACCTACTCAACAATCACCTCGCTTTTTGACGGGTCTTTCGCATTTGGGTTTGTCTCTCTTCTCTGGCATCTTCCCGCTTTTTTCTACAAAAATAAAAGACATGCAATACACCAATAATCATTTATGTTTTTGTACTGCATCGCACACTGTTAAATCGACACACAGATACAAGCTTAACACTTAATAAGAACTCCCTTCACCCAAGACACTTTAAAATCAATGTTCCTGTAACAAAAGAGCGAGGTTTTCTCCATAGATTCCCTGCGGCTACGAAGTCTGGCAGCCTTTTGGAGATAGCGGTATCAGCCTGGTCGGCCAGAACAAAGAGCCGTTGTCTTCCTCCTCCTCCTCCTCGGCCCATGCTAGACCAGCTCTCCCAGTGAACACGAAGCATGACTTCATGCTTACCCCAATCTTCGACATTTGCAGCACCAACAGCAGCAAGCGAGGACACAGATGATGATGATACTGGCCAGCACTGACACAATGATGATCACTGTCTGGAGGTTGACTGCAAAAGACGAAAAATAAATAAGTAAATAAAAATCAATGAATCAGGAGTCAATCATGAGCAAATTTTAGAATATTAGAAATTTTTGTCCTTCTAATAGCCATGTTGTGGTTTATCTGTGAGGAGATAAGATACGCCTTTATTAGTCCCACAATGGGGAAATTCCAGGATTGCAACAGCACAGGGATAGCAACACTCAGATCAACAATCAGAAGGCAAGAGAAAAAACAAGAGCAGCGAGTATACATATGTACATATAAATATATATATAGACACACAGTGCGGAGCATTGTAGCTAGATGGAATAAAACAGCACAACCATCTACTTAGTTATCCTACATGGTATGATTATGTACCCATACATATTCTCACCCTCCATAGCGATCGGTATTTTCCTAGTTGTATACTGGAGGGGACCATTGTGTAAGTCTACTGCGTCTTTTGCATTCAATACTATTAGGTTGTTACGTCTTTTTGCTATCTCTGCGAGCAGCCCTGCTTAGGTTGTACAGTCTGACAGCCGTAGGTAGGAAGGACCTGCGAAACCTCTCGGTTGTGCACCTAGGATGATGTAGTCTGCTGCTAAATGAGCTCCTCAGTGCATTCAGTGTGTCCTGCATAGGGTGGAACTCGGACTCCAGCAGAGATGACAGTTTAGCCACCATCCTTCTCTCTCCTATCTCCTCCACTGGGTCAAGGCGTTTCCCCAGGACAGAGCTAGCTTTCTTGATCAGTTTGTTCAGTCTCTTCCTATCGGCTGCTGTAATGCCACTGCCCCAGCAGACCACTCCAAAAGTGATGGCTGATGCCACCACCGTGCCATAGAATGTCTTCAGCAGCGCCCCTTGTACACCAAAAGACCTGAGTCCTCAGTAGGAACAGCCTGTGTTGTCCCTTCTTGTAGAGTGCGTCAGTATTGTGTGACCAGTCTAGTTTATTGTTCAGATGAACACCCAGGTACTTGTAGGATGTCACCATCTCGATGTCTGTTCCCTGTATATTTACTGGTGCTGTGAGGGGTTGTCCTTGCCTGTGGCAGTCCACCACCAGCTCCTTAGTTTTCCTCGCGTTGATCTGGAAGCAGTTCCGATGGCACCAGTCCACAAAGTCCTGGATAAGCCCTCTGTACTAAGCTTCATCTCCATTGGAGATGAGGCCAACGATCGCAGAGTCGTCAGAGAACTTCTGTAGATGGCAGTGTGTTGTGTTGTGTGAGAAGTCCGCAGTATAAAGGGTGAACAGGAAGGGAGCCAAAACCGTTCCCTGGGGGGCCCCCGTGCTACCGATGATCGTGTCGGACACACAGTGCCGGGTTCTCACAAACTGAGGCCGGTTTGTGAGGTAGTCCAGGATCCATGATGACAGGTGCTGGTCCACCCCTGCGCACAGCAGCTTGTCCTTCAGGATCATCGGTTGGATGGTGTTGAAAGCACTGGAGAAGTCAAAGAACATGATCCTCACTGCATTCCCGGGCTTCTCCAGGTGGAACAGAGAACGGTGAAGGAGGAAGATCACCGCATCCTCCATTCCAATGCCATGCTGGTAGGCGAACTGGAGTGGATCCATCGCTGGTCCCACCAGGGGGCGGAGGTGAGCAAGGAGCAGTCTCTCCAGGGTCTTCATCATGTGGGACGTCAAGGCCACTGGTCTGTAGCTGTTCAGATCTTTGGGGTGGGAAGTCTTTGGTACAGGTACCACACAAGATGTTTTCCACAGCTGTGGTACCCTCCCCAGCTTCAGGCTCAGATTGAAGATGTACTCCACAATCCCACACAGCTGGTCTGCACAGGACTTGAGGAGCTTTGCGCTGATGCCGTCCGGTCCCAACGCCTTCCTCGCCTTGATCTTCCTCAGCTCCGTCCTCACCTGGGTCTTAGTGAGGGTCAGGATGGGGGACTGTGTGTTGGGAGTGGGGGGGTGTTGGTGGAGTGGGGAGTGGGCAGCAGGACTTGATGTCTTTAGACGCAGCAGTGGTTGTTGTGCAGTCAGGGGGGAGGGCAGTTGGTCAAACCTATTGGAAAAACAGATTCAGATTGTTCGCCCACTCCCTGCCCTCCGTGGCCTGGGGGGAGGTATTCTGGAGCCCAGAGATGGTTTTAAGGTTTCTCCAGACCCTGCTGATGTCGCTCTGTTGCAGCTTGTCCTCCATCTTCTTCCTGAAGCGGTCCTTGCCTTCTCTGATCTTTCTCCTCAGCTCCCTCTGTACAGACTTCAGCATCTCCCTGTTCCCCGACCTGAAGATCCTCCTCTTCTCTCTCAGAAGTGTTTTTATCTCAGGGTTGATCCAGGGTTTGTTTTTATTTGGATTTAGATTTGGTATTATTAAAAAGATAACTATCTTAAAAAAGTTAACTAGCTTTTGCTGGACTAGTGGCACATTCTTGGCAGGTAGAGGTATTATCAATGGCAAGGGCAGGCCAAGACAAACTGACTCCAGTATCTGTTGCAGAGACTGACCAGATGATAGGTTTGTTTATCTCTGCTCTTTGTGTAGTGCATGTCACGATGCACCGACGGGCAAAAGTCCACCACAGACCTGTGACAGATGTTTTTAGTTCTGTCAGGATGCCCAGTTTCACCCTTCACGCCCTTGGAAGGGCGGGGTTGCCGGTTGAGTCAACAATCATACTAAATATTGATTCATTAGTCAAACAATACTGAATAACTGCTGGCCTCACAAATGGCAGACAATAATGAATACTATTTAAAAAAAATACTACAAAAAAACGAATTCAAATTGAAACGAAAACAAAAAATCTGTTAAAATCAAAGCCAATCCAATCTGCTCCATTTTTTTGTTTTTGAAGGTTCACTTTTTTTTTCTGTTTTTGTATTCGGTGATAAAATACACTGTTAAGTCACTTCTTCCCTTTTTAACTGAAAAGGGAAAAAAGAAAATTACTTGTTTCCATTAAAATGAGAAAAAGTCATAAGTCCAGAGAAGGGTGTGGTCAGCCTAAATGTTTTTGCACTTTTTCATCAGATACTTTTATCGATCAGATTTACACTGTGGTAAATATAGATAGTGGGAGAGACAATGTAATTATTAACTGTCATAGATGTGTAGTTCCTGCTTCCACTATGATCAGCAGACGAAGATGTGATTGGGTTTTTTCTTTACTGGATTTAAATGAAAAAATGAGCACACCCATTTTCAGTGGGTAGATGTGTCCACAAACTTTTGACTGGGACTGTATTTTATCAGTCCTTTTAAATCAGGGAAGTTCCCAACTGATGCTTCCCGAATATTCTGGCTTTAACCTGGTTCTATTTCCGCAGTCTTACCCCAGCAGAGACTCCATCGTAAGCGATCCAGTGAACAAACATTGATGGGAGGCAGGATGTTCTTCACAGGGTAGTCGAGGCACTCTTTGGTCGGGACGCACCACAAACACTAGAGCAAACACAGATATTACACTGAGCATCTGTACTGTCGTCTTTGGCTTCGTAGCGCAGAAGTACATGGAGGAAGTGTTGGGACATTACTGTGACGTTCTGCAGACATTCCTCACAGCTGGTGTTGGATCTCAGAGCACACGGGACTGAAAGAGTGAGAAGTTTGTGTTTTATACACCAAGTAAAGCACAGGCATACACGGACGAAAATCAATTTTTTCCACAAAATTGCACTTTTGGGAGTAGTTTTATAGCAAGACGCCTTTTTTTTTTTTTAAACGTTAGTATATTTTTCAGGGAAAACTATTTTTAATCAAAAACATCTGGTCGTGTTTAGTCATGTTTTCATGGTGCGTTTTCTTCCCATCAGGTCTGAACTAATTGGTTGCCTCGTCTGATTCAGGAAATATTGGATTTAAGTCATCTACTATTTATTTATACTAGTGCATACCCGTCATGACTGTAGAAACCAGGTATAAGCAAGTATTTCTGCATGACCGTAGAAAGCAGGTGTAAGCAAGGTCGTAAGCAAGCATGTCGGCACTCGTTCAGTGATGCCTGCCTTTGATCTTTGATGATGTCATAGCGAGTCCTATGATCGTGAGTGATGGTCTATATGACATAGACATCATGCAGACATCATAGGAACATCATAGGCGATCCTATGATTTTTTTAGCGAGTCCTATAGGAACATCATAGGACATCACGCTGAGATCACATAAGTTGTTATACAGAGGAACATCATAGGACATTTCATACATTAAGGATGCCTGCCTTTGATCTTTGATGTCATAGCGAGTCCTATGCTCGTGAGTGATGGTCTACATGACATCATACAGACATCATGTAGACATCATAGGCGATCCTATGATCTTTCAGCGAGCCCTACAGGAACATCATAGGACATCACGCTGAGATCACATAAGTTGTTATACAGAGGAACATCATAGGACATTTCATACATTAAGGATGCCTGCCTTTGATCTTTGATGTCATAGCGAGTCCTATGATCGTGAGTGATGGTCTACAATACATGACATCATACAGACATCATGTAGACATCATAGGCGATCCTATGATCTTTCAGCGAGCCCTACAGGAACATCATAGGACATCACGCTGAGATCACATAAGTTGTTATACAGAGGAACATCATAGGACATTTCACACATTAAGGATGCCTGCCTTTGATCTTTGATGTCATAGCGAGTCCTATGATCGTGAGTGATGGTCTATATGACATCATACAGACATCATGTAGACATCATAGGGCTTTCTTCCCACTGATTGCTGATCAGTGAAAACACCTGCTGAAGAGACTGGGTGGAAGTAAAACCTGCAGGGTCTTGGCCCTCCATGGAATGAGTTTGACACCCCCTATGACATAGGCGATCCTATGATCTTTTAGCGAGCCCTATAGGAACATCACAGGACAACACCCTGAGATCACATAAGTTGTTATACAGAGGAACATCATAGGACATTTCACACATTAAGGTTGCCTGCCTTTGATCTTTGATGTCATAGCGAGTCCTATGATCGTGAGTCATGGGCGATCCTATGATCTTTTAGCGAGCCCTATAGGAACATCATAGGACATCACGCTGAGATCACATAAGTTGTTATACAGAGGACCATCATAGGACATTTCACACGTTAAGGTCGCCTGCCTTTGATCTTTGATGTCATAGCGAGTCCTATGATCGTGAGTGACGGCCTACATGACATCATACAGACGTCATGTAGACATCATAGGCGATCCTATGATCTTTTAGCGAGCCCTACAGGCACATCATAGGACATCACGTTGAGATCACATAAGTTGTTATACAGAGGAACATCATAGGACATTTCACACATTAAGGTTGCCTGCCTTTGATCTTTGATGTCATAGCGAGTCCTATGATCGTGAGTCATGGGCGATCCTATGATCTTTTAGCGAGCCCTACAGGAACATCATAGGACATCATGTTGAGATCACATAAGTTGTTATAGAGGAACATCATAGGACATTTCACACATTAAGGATGCCTGCCTTTGATCTTTGAAGTCATAGCGAGTCCTATGATCGTGAGTCATGGGCGATCCTATGATCTTTTAGCGAGCCCTACAGGAACATCATAGGACATCATGTTGAGATCACATAAGTTGTTATAGAGGAACATCATAGGACATTTCACACATTAAGGATGCCTGCCTTTGATCTTTGATGTCATAGGGAGTCCTATGATCGTGAGTCATGGGCGATCCTATGATCTTTTAGCGAGCCCTACAGGAACATCATAGGACATCATGTTGAGATCACATAAGTTGTTATAGAGGAACATCATAGGACATTTCACACATTAAGGATGCCTGCCTTTGATCTTTGACGTCATAGCGAGTCCTATGACCGTGAGTGATGGTCTATATGACATCATACAGACATCATGCAGACATCATAGGAACACCATAGGCGGTCCTATGATCTTGGGTTCGGACAGACTTCTGATAAGAGTGATTACAGGTTAAAGGTGGAGAGTTTAGATTTGATTTTTCTCTTAACACATCTAGGAATCCATAGATTGGTGAGAGTTTGTACACATTTCTAATTTACAAGAAAAACGTAGCCAATTAATGAGTAAAAAGCTGAACATTTGAATGAAAAAGGTCATGAATTTATTGCAAAAAAAAAAAATGCAAATTTAAAAAACTTTTTTCAAACTGACATGAGAAATCCTAAATTTAAACAGGACAAAGTTATAAATTTACATGAAAAATATCACAAGCTTAAGAGAAAAAAAATGGAAGAAAATTTGTAAGAAAAGGATCGTAAATTTCTGAGGAAAAAATGCTATAAATTAAAAAAAATGAAACTGTGAGAAGTTACAAATTAAAGAAACTAAAAGGCTGACAGTGACACGAGTATGGTAGTTTTTAGCCGATTAAAACCCAGACTTGAGTAAGGTGACGGTGCCTTGACTGCAGTTTTTGACCTCCACACCATCACAACGCAGCGCAGCCCACAGTCCCACAGCCCACGTCCTCTCAGGATTAGAGTGAATGGAAACCCATCTTCCGGCGTCATGTGACGAAACAGAACCAAGCGCAGCTGCTGAAAAGCCAAAGGAATGGAAGCTCACCAGAAGCTGGAGGAGGGGTCGACACCTGGGCCCGAGAGGCTTGGAAAACTCCGCAGAAAACAACGAGGAGAACAGCTGGCTGGAGCGACATGGCGGGGAGCGGTGGAACCCCACGACTGGACTGCGGGCAGAGGAGGAGAACACTGGAGCTTGTGAGGAGTCGAAAGGCGGGACCTCATCTTTACGTCATGAACTCCTGACGCTGAACGTCTCAGCGGCAGCGGCAGTTTATATACTGACCGAAAATACAGGTCTGAATCCCAGTTAGAATTGGTATTTAAACAGTCCTCTTCATCATGCGGTTCACATTTTTGACATCTTGAGACCAAGACGACACCTTACAATTGACAGTACCTCACCATTGCGAGGCTTCAAATAGGATGTTCTCAGAGGGAAGTGGCCACTGAGCTTAGAGCAGGGCTATTCATTTACAAAATCAGTTGGGGAAGTCATAGAGTGGTGATTTAAGAGTGAAGTACGTGGCGCTAATGGTCCTGTAAGCTGGTTGCCAACTGCCAATCAAATCTAAAGAAGAAAATCAGCTGGACCACAATTTGAAATCAAGGCATGTAACTGGGCCACACATGTTCAGCGATCTGTTGAATGACAAATTACAAACCAACACAGATCAATATGACGAAAAATATGCACTTTTTTATTCATTGTCTTGGTTTTAAATGTGCACTTTGCACATGACAATGGCACATCTAAAGTGCATAAAACACTTTTAACAGTGCTGGGGTTGAGCTGAACTTGTAGAAATATTTTTCCTCTTGAACAACAAATAGAATGGAGGGGGAAAAAAAATCTGTAAATAACCATTTTGGTCACATCTTACTCAAGCATATCTCAAAAAGTGTGGCACATATGTTTGGTTCATATTTCCCACAAGAGTGTGGCACAAATGTCTGGTTCATATCTCCCACAAATGTATGGCTTATGTGGATTGAGGCTTCACGTCTGGAGGAACAGGAGATTGGATCGACGGGGGCCGACAGGAGATGGCGAGGAGGTGTGAAGTCGGGCCCTCGTCTCAGAGGAGGCCCTGGGGGGTTTCCCGGGACACCGGAGAATAAGAGACGATGGTGAATCTTCAGAGACTTGCATTGTGATTGAATGTTTGCAGAAGCACCATGTGACTTGAGTTCTTAATCCTCCGGAGGTATAAGAGTGTGCTGTAATATTATTCTGCCTCTTCTTGCTTTTGAGAATGTTGGATGATTGTGTTCTGCAATAAAGCCGAACCTGAGAAATACACTCATGTCTCGTCATTGAACACATCTTCCACACTGGTGACCCACGACAAAGAATGAGCAGGGAGAATTCTCCCGAGCGGAGCTCATCAGAGGCCAGCCTGATGGCTGCCTCCACGCTCCAGCTGCCCGATTTCTGGCAGCACAGCCCGCGCTCCTGGTTTAGCGCGGTCGAGGCGCAGTTCAACCTCCGGAGAATCTCAAAGGATGAAACGAGGTTCTACCATGTGGTGGCGAAGCTGGACAGTCACACGGTCCAGAGGGTGGAAGATCTGGTTAACCACCCACCGGACACCGACAAGTACGGCGCATTGAAAGAGGTGCTGATCAGCCATTTCACCCCCTCGGTGCAACAGCGAGCAGAGGGGCTCCTAGAGTTGACGGAGTCGGAGAACAACAGACCGGCAGACCTGATGGTGAAGATGCTGAGACTGAAAGACTCCGAGGATGGCGAATTTATCTTCGCCCACCTTTTCCTCCGAACTCTGCCGCCAGCAGTGAGAGTGACCCTGGCAGACTCACCCCGATTGGCCAAGCGGGACTATCATGGCCTCGGCAAGGAGGCGCAGCGACTCGTCGATGCCCACAAGCGGAGCGCGGTTTCGGCCGCAGCAGCTGAGCAGAGGACGGCGCCCGGAGATGGTTTGGAGCCAGAGGTGGCGGCACCAGACGAACCGACGATGGCGGCGACAGGCGTCAGGCGACGCGGAGCTGAAGACGGCCTGTGTTTCTATCACTGCCGTTTTGCGGAGAGGGCGCACAGATGTCTCCCACCGTGCCGCTTCAAGCGTCAGGGAAACGCCAAGACCGGGGGGCCGGTAGCAGCTGCATCCCTCGGAGAAGAAAATAAGCTGCTTTACCTGACAGATGCACACTCGGGGAAACAATTCCTCGTGGACACGGGCTCCCAGCTGAGTTTTGTCACGCCTACCTACGCGGAACGGCTGATGCCATCCAAAGCTCCCTGGGTGTCAGTATCAGCAGCGAATGGCTCAGCGATTAAGACCTTCGGTGAGAGGACCATGCGTCTGTCCTTACAGGGCCGTTCATTCGAGTGGACCTTTATTGTAGCAGCAGTCAGTTTTAACATGTTAGGGGCTGATTTTTTGTGCTCACATGGTTTATTGGTTGATCTTGCTAATAGACGTCTGGTTAATGCACTTTCTTTCCATTCTATCCCCCGCACAGCTCGGGTGGCTCCGCCGACTGCACACCCCAACGTCACAGCTGCAGGTGGTAAGTTTCATGCTCTGCTCACTCACTTTCCAGCACTCACAGTTCCAAAGTTTTCGGCGACAGTGGCCAAACACGGGGTGGAACATTTTATCACCACCACTGGGCTGCCTGTTTTTGCAAAAGCCCGGCGCTTGGACTCAGCTAAACTGGCAATAGTGCGCAAGGAATTTGCCAACCTGGAAAAACTGGGCATAATTAGACGCTCAAACAGCCCCTGGGCTTCCCCGTTACACATGGTCCCAAAGGCTGATGGCTCGTGGCGACCTTGTGGCGATTTCCGCAGGTTGAACAACGTCTCAGCACACGACCGCTACCCGATTCCGCACATCCAGGATTTCTCAGTTCATTTGGCGGGGGCGCGCATTTTTTCTAAAATAGACTTGGTGCGCGGCTACCACCAAGTCCCCGTGCGCGCGCAGGATATTCCCAAAACCGCGGTAATAACTCCGTTTGGGCTTTTTGAGTTTTTGCGCATGCCGTTTGGGTTAAAGGGCGCCGCGCAAACTTTCCAACGCATGATGGACGCTGTTTTACGTGACCTGCCTTTCGTGTTCGTCTATTTAGACGACATATTGGTAGCCAGCACGTCCGAGGACGAACATGAAACCCACCTCACAGCGGTTTTTCTGAGACTGGCAGAGCACGGGTTGATAATTAACCCAGCGAAGTGCCAGTTCGGGGTGGCGCAAATCGATTTTTTGGGGCACCACGTTTCACCACAGGGAGCGGTTCCCCTGCCTGAGAAAGTTCGCGCAATAACAGATTTTCCCCGACCTCAAACGATAAAAGCGCTGCAGGAGTTTCTAGGAATGGTTAATTTTTACAACCGGTTTCTTCCGAGCGCAGCGCGGCTTATGCAGCCACTGTACGCGGCACTGAAAAAACAAAAACCAACTAATAAGGTCGAATGGTCTCCGGAGCGGGAGCGCGCTTTCTCCCAGGTCAAATCAGCCCTTGCAAGCGCCGTTTTGTTAGCGCACCCGGTTCCAACAGCCCGTTTGGCGCTCACCACCGACGCTTCCGACCTAGCGGTGGGGGCAGTCATTGAACAGTGTGTGGCAGGGACCTGGCAGCCTCTCGCATTCTTTAGCAAATCCCTGCGCGATAACGAGCGTAAATACAGCGCGTTTGACAGGGAGCTTTTAGCCCTACACTTGGCCATCCGCCATTTCCAGTTCTGGCTGGAAGGGCGGCGTTTCACCGCTTTCGTGGACCACAAACCGTTAACTTTTGCGATGGCCAAGATCTCAGAACCTTGGTCAGGCCGACAACAAAGACAGCTAGCCGCAATATCGGAGTTCACCATCGATATCCAGCATGTTGCAGGCAAACACAATGTAGTGGCGGACTGTCTCTCACGTGCTGTGGCAACGCCAGGCCACGTGGGGGCAGACTCGGTGGCTGTGGGCCAGGGCAGTGACGCGGGAGCGTGCGCAGCCCCGGTCCACGTGGGTTTGGATTATGCAGACATGGCTGCGGAGCAGGTTGGTGACGCGGATGTGCGCACGCTCCAGTCTGGACCAACAGGGTTAAGGCTGGAGCACAGGGTGCAGCAAATGGGTATGCCCCCCTTAATATGCGATGTCTCCACGGGTCGGCCTCGTCCCGTGGTTCCAGCCGCGTGGCGCCGCCGCGTTTTTGACTCGGTCCATTCGCTGGCACACCCGGGGGTACGCACAAACAGGTCAAGGAATGGGCAGCAGCTTGTGTAGCGTGCCAGAGGGCTAAGATACACAAGCACACGAGGGCCCCTTTGGAGCCTTTTCACATCCCGGCTAAGCGGTTCGATCACGTGCATGTTGATCTGGTGGGCCCGCTTCCCTCGTCTCAAGGGCACACACACCTTTTGACGATGGTGGACCGCACCACGCATTGGCCAGAAGCAGTACCTCTGGCGTCAACAACGGCGGAAGAGGTTGCGCGCGCGTTTTTAACTGCTTGGGTCGCGCGTTTTGGAGTTCCGTTGGATATAATGTCAGACAGAGGCCCTCAATTTGTTTCTGAACTCTGGTCGTCTATGGCCCGCAGCCTAGGGGTGAAGGTACACCGCACTACCGCGTATAACCCGCAGGCCAACGGTTTATGTAAATGCTTTCATAGGTCATTGAAAGCAGCCCTCAGAGCATCGCTCACGGATACAAATTGGGTGGACAAACTGCCATGCGTTTTACTGGGGTTGCGTTTTGCACCTAAGGAGGATTTGCAAGCCTCCCCAGCGGAGTTAGTGTTCGCACAGCCTCTCCGTTTGCCGGGGGAATTTCTCCCGGAAAATCCTGCGCCCAATTGCCCCCCCGCTCAGCTGTTGCAGAGCGGCACAGGATCAAACACGCTGCCTGGCCCAGTGCATCACAGTTTTCCACACGTTTTTGTGCCAGAGGCCTTGAAAAACGCAGAGCTTGTTTTTGTTAGACATGATGCACAACGCCCAGGGCTGAGACCGCCTTATGATGGACCGTTCAGGGTGCTGGAAAAAAATGAGAAGCATTTCTTGCTAGATTTGGGGGGCAGAAGGGAGCTAATTTGCATAAACAGACTCGAGCCCGCTTTTGTCCTGGCTGATGAACGCGTGCAGTTGGCGAAAGCCCCCCGCCGGGGCAGGCCACCGAGAAGGCATGCTCCAGAGCTCCCACAGAGATGTGCTAACAAATCTAATCCCCAGGTGCGAGGAGACGCTGCAGACGCAGCGAAGCCGGCCTACAGCAGATTCGGCAGGAAGCTCAGACCTAAGAGATTGGGGGATTGATTGTTGGTTATGAGGTGATGTCTTTTATGTTATGCATTTATGAGTATGTTTGTCCCATGCAGACGTTTGGGGGGGGGGGGTCATGTGGCACATATGTTTGGTTCATATTTCCCACAAATGTATGGCTTATGTGGATTGAGGCTTCACGTCTGGAGGAACAGGAGATTGGATCGACGGGGGCTGACAGGAGATAGCGAGGAGGTGTGAAGTCGGGCCCTCGTCTCAGAGGAGGCCCTGGGGGGTTTCCTGGGACACCGGAGAATAAGAGACAATGGTGAATCTTCAGAGACTTGCATTGTGATTGAATGTTTGCAGAAGCACCATGTGACTTGAGTTCTTAATCCCCCGGAGGTATAAGAGTGTGCTGTAATATTATTCTGCCTCTTCTTGCTTTTGAGAATGTTGGATGATTGTGTTCTGCAATAAAGCCGAACCTGAGAAATACACTCATGTCTCGTCATTGAACACATCTTCCACAAAAGTACATAAAATCTCAAATGTGCAGTGTTGGTAGCATTAGCATTTGTTTCCCATTTGAAATAAAATATACTGCATCCTGGTCATAACTGACCTTGGTACATCACAAAGTGCATTTAGCTAAATAAAAAATGAACTGTCAAACACTTCAGTGCACAACCGCCCCCCCCTCCCCAAGAAAAGATTGATTGTGGTGGACACACATACGGGACCTGTTTTGTGACTCACATTTTAGGTCAGAACAAAGGCAGGGCAGCTCCCTTAGTGATTACAGGAAGCTGCAAGAATCTTAGCTTTGGTATGCAAGGCTTGAGACTGTGGGGGGTTTAATTAAAGGATTAAAGAAGGGATGCACTGGAGACAGTGGAAGTGATATCATGGAGAGAAAATGCATTGTGACTTTCTTTATAATGCAAGGTGGTCTGTGATACATGTGACCTGTGGAGTGTAAGAGTCCTGATATTTAAGGACGAGAGTTTACTGTGTGGATCTCTTTTTCTGTTTTGAGATGATGGTGTTGTGAATAAAGCTGACTTGAGAGAGAACTCTGCCTCGTCATTTTCACATCACCACACTGGTGACCCGAGACATATCATGCAAGAGGAGAATTCCCCCGGGCCAGCCTCGTCAGGAGCCCCCAGCCAAGCGAATGCCGCCACAGTCCAGCTACCGGACTTCTGGCAGAACAATCCGCGCTCCTGGTTCAATGCGGTTGAGGCGCAGTTCAACCTCCGGGGGATATTGGTAGACGCCACAAAATTCTACCACGTAGGCGCAAAGCTGGACAACAACACGGCCCAGCATGTGGAGATTTCTGATCGACCAGCCGCCGGACAGCGACAAATACGGCACGCTGAAAGCTGCACTCATCCAGCAATTCACCCCCTCGGCGGAGGAGCGAGCAGAGAGGCTCCTGGCGCTGACGGAGTTTGAAAATGACATGCCCACGAACCTGATGGAGAAGTTGTTGAGGTTGAAAGACTCTGACAACGATCACTTCATTTTCACCCACCTTTTCCTCAGGACTCTACCGTCGGCAGTGAGAGCGACCCTGGCCAGTTCGCCACTGTTGGTCAAACGGGAGTACTGCGCGCTGGGCCGAGAGGCACAGCGGATTGTCAACGCCACCAAGCGGCGCGCAGCCATGGCCGCTGCAGCGGGACTCGGCGCGACGACCAGAGACGACAGGGGGCCAGAGGCAGCGGTGCCAGACTCACCAACGACGGCGGCGGCAGGAGCCAGGGAACGTGGGTCGGACGTCCTTTGTTTCTATCATTGCCGTTTCGCAGAGAGGGCACGCAAATGTGTACCACCGTGCCAGTTCAGGCATTCAGGAAACGCCAAGACCGGGGGTCGGTAGCAGCCGCGGCCCTCGGGGAGGAGAACAAGCTGCTCTACTTGTCGGACGCACGCTCGGGGAGGCAGTTCCTCGTCGGCACAGGCTCCCAGTTGAGTTTCATCACACCTTCCTACGCGGACAAACTAGCTGGTTCCGGAGGTCCCCGGGTGATGGCAGCGAATGGCTCCGAGATTAAGACCTTTGGTGAGAAGACTCTGCTTCTGTCTCTACACAGCCGTGCATTTGAGTGGACTTTTGTTGTAGCAGCAGTAAATTTCAATATGTTGGGGGCTGATTTTCTGTGCTCACATGGTTTGTTGGTTGATCTCGCTAACAGGCGCCTGGTTAATGCACTTTCTTTTAATTCTATCCCCTGTACAGCGCGAGTGGCCCCGCCAACAGCACAAGCCAACGTCACAGCTGCAAGCGGTAAGTTCCACACACTGCTCACTCAGTTCCCAGCACTCACGGTCCCCACATTTTCAGCAACAGTCACTAAACACGGGGTGGAGCATTTTATTACCACTACCGGACCGCCCGTTTTTGCAAAAGCTCGGCGCTTGGAAGCAGTTAAACTGGCCATAGCGCGCAAGGAGTTTGCCAACCTGGAGAGGTTGAGCATTATCCGACGTTCAAACAGTCCTTGGGCTTCCCCGCTACACGTGGTCCCGAAAGCTGACGGAGCATGGCGACCTTGCGGGGATTTCCGCAGGTTAAACAACGCTACAGCGCACGACTGCTACCCAATCCCACATATCCAAGATTTTTCCGTTCATTTGGTGGGGGCGCGCGTTTTTTCTAAAATAGACTTGGTCCGTGGTTACCACCAAGTCCCAGTGCACGCTGAGGACATACCCAAAACAGCGGTAATAACTCCGTTTGGCCTATTCGAGTTTTTATGCATGCCATTTGGACTTAAAGGGGCTGCTCAGACGTTCCAACGCATGATGGACACGGTGCTTCGCAATCTCCCTTTCGTGTTCGTTTACTTGGACGATATTTTAGTAGCCAGCGTGTCCGAAGAAGAACACGAAAAACACCTGGCCACAGTTTTCCGAAGGTTGGGAGATCACGGGTTAATAATCAGCCCGGCGAAGTGTCAGTTCGGGGTGGCGCAGATCGATTTTTTTAGGACACCGCATCTCCCCCGAAGGAGCAGTTACGCTTCCTGACAAAGTGCACGCGGTGGCAGATTTTCCCCGGCCGCAGATGGTCAGGGCGTTGCAGGAGTTTTTGGGAATGGTGAATTTTTATAACCGTTTTCTCCCCCGCGTGGCGCAACTCATGCAGCCGCTGTATGCCGCGCTCAAAAAAAAGAAACCCGCGGATAAGATCGAGTGGCCTCCGGAGCGGGACCAAGCGTTCTCGTAGGTGAAAGCAGCCTTGGCAAGGGCTGCGTTGTTGGCACACCCAGACCCAACGGCCCGCATAGCGCTCACCACTGACGCATCAGAGGTGGCCATAGGGGCGGTCGTGGAACAACATGTAGCCGGGGTTTGGCAGCCCCTCGCAATTTTCAGCAGGACCTTGCACGATAGCGAACGTAAATACAGCGCGTTCGACAGGGAGCTGCTGGATCTCCATTTGGCCATCCGCCACTTTCAGTTCTGGCTAGGACGCTCTTTCACCGCATTCGTTGACCACAAACCACTAACATTCGCAATGGCCAAGGTTTCTGAACCGTGGTCAGGCCGGCAGCAGAGACAGCTGGCCGCGATATCAGAGTTTACCACTGATATTCAGCATGTGGCGGGCAAACTCAATGTAGTGGCAGATTGCCTCTCGCGCGCCATGGCGGCCCCAGTCAGCGTAGGGGTAGATTATGCAGCCATGGCCGCGGAGCAGGTTGGTGACGCGGATGTGCGCGTGCTTCAGTCTGGACCAACAGGGTTAAGGCTGGAGAGCAGGGTGCTGCAAGACGGCATGCCCCCCCTAATCTGCGATGTCTCCACGGGATGGCCGCGTCCAGTAGTACCGGCCGCGTGGCGCCGCCGCGTTTTTGACTCGGTTCATTCCTTGGCGCACCCTGGAGTGCGCGCATCGGTCAAATTGGTAGGAGAGAAATTTGTGTGGCCGAGCCTCTGCAAACAAGTTAAAGAGTGGGCAGCAGCCTGCACGGCGTGTCAACGAGCCAAAGTACACAGGCACACGAGGGCTCCCTTGGAGCCATTTCACATTCCGGCCAAGAGGTTCGATCATGTTCATGTGGACCTCGTGGGCCCCCTCCCGCTGTCACAAGGGTGCACACACCTTCTGACAATGGTGGACCACACCACGCACTGGCCTGAAGTGGTCCCGCTGGCATCAACCACGGCCGAGGAGGTGGCGCGCGCGTTTTTAACGGCTTGGGTGGCGCGCTTCGGCGTTCCGTCGGACATTACATCCGACAGAAGCCCTCAATTTGTGTCCGAGCTTTGGTCGACAATGGCCCGCAGCCTGGGTGTCACAATTGACCGCACAACCGCATACAATCCGCAGGCTAACGGGTTATGCGAACGTTTTCATAGGTCATTGAAAGCGGCTCTCAGGGCGTCACTGACGGATGCAAATTGGGTTGACAAGTTACCGTGAGTGTTATTGGGGTTGCGTTCTGCACCTAAAGAGGACTTAGAAGCCTCCCCAGCAGAGCTCGTGTTTGCACAGCCACTCCGGCTGCCTGGGGAGTTTCTCCCAGATAACCCTGCGCCAGACGCCTCCCCGTCTCAGCTGTTGCAGAGCAACATAGAAGCAAGCACGCTGCCCGGCCCCGCGCACCACAGTTTTCCGCGCGTTTTTGTGCCTAAAACTTTGAAGAACGCAGAGTTTGTTTTTGTTAGACACGATGCACATTGAACCCCACTGCGACCGCCTTATGACGGACCATTCAGAGTGCTAGAAACAGGGGACAAGCAGTTTTTGCTAGATTTGGGGGGTAGGAAAGAGAAAATCGGCATAGACTCAAACCCGCTTTTGTGGTGGCAGATGAGCAGGTGCTGTTGGCGAGGGCCCCGCGGTGAGGTAGACCACCGCGGGGGGCTTCACAGAGTAATGTTTCCCCAGAACACCCACAGGTGCTGACAAAAGGTTTCCACCCCCAGACGGCAAACCCCCAGGACAGCGCTGCAGAGACGTTGAATCCCAGCTACAGCAGATACGGCAGGAGACTGAAGCCTATACAGCATGTGGACTGATGTGTATTGATACTATCACGGCATGCATGTGGTTATTCTCTTGTTGTTCTGTTTGTCTAAAATGTTGGGGGGCTTTGTGTGGTGGACACACATACGGGACCTGTTTTGTGACTCACATTTTAGGTCAGAACAAAGGCAGAGCAGCTCCCTTAGTGATTACAGGAAGCTGCAAGAATCTTAGCTTTGGTATGCAAGGCTTGAGACTGTGGGGGGTTTAATTAAAGGATTAAAGAAGGGATGCATTGGAGACAGTGGAAGTGATATCATGGAGAGAAAATGCATTGTGACTTTCTTTATAATGCAAGGTGGTCTGTGATACATGTGACCTGTGGAGTGTAAGAGTCCTGATATTTAAGGACGAGAGTTTACTGTGTGGATCTCTTTTTCTGCTTTGAGATGATGGTGTTGTGAATAAAGCTGACTTGAGAGAGAACTCTGCCTCGTCATTTTCACATCGCCACATGATAACATTAACAAACATTGCACATCCACCATTGTGGTTTGTTTTGTTTTAAATCACATGTGAGTAGAAACCTCTTTTTATAGCTACACATTCCATTACATGCACATATCAGTTAACCAAAAATTTCTAGTAGAGTTAAGGATGCAAAAACACCCACCTAAAAACTTGAGTAATGACTTCAGTCTTCTTCTTCTCTTAAATTTGATTGGCGGTTGGCAACCAGCTCAAAGGCGCATTGCCGCCACAGACTTAGGTTTTCCTCATAGCTTTGTGATGTTTTCCTCATAGCTCTGTGACATTCTCCTCATAGCTTTGTGACGTCCTCCATAGCTTTGTGACGTCTTACTCACAGCTCTGTGACGTTTTCCTCTTATCGCTTGTGTGACGTTGTCCTCATCTTGAAGGTTCTGAGGTTTTTCTCCAAAATTTATAACAATTTTTTTTTTAGTTTTCTACTTTTCTCTGTAAATTTATCTAAATTTGAAACCATTTTCCTCAAATTTGTAATTTCTTCTTGCAAAATTGACTCTTCTTGTACATTTGACACTTTATTATAAATTTGTGGATTTTTTATGGCTAATTTTTGTTTTTGCTTTTTTAAATAAAACTAGTGCATACCTGTCATGCCCGTAGAAACCAAGTATAAGCAAGTATTTCTGCATGGCCGTAGAAAGCAGGTGTAAGCAAGGGTGTAAGCAAGCACACTAGCACTCGTTCAGTGATGCCTGCCTTTAATCTTTGTGTCATAGCGAGTCCTATGATACCGGCATTTGTATGCAGACATCATAGGAATATCATAGGCAGTCCTATGATCTTTGGTCATGACACACACACTGACAGATTTCTTGAATTTATAGAGCGATTCACTGTTTTGTTTTTTTAAATAAATTTGAAACAGATTGTGGTAAAATTTTGACTTTTTCCCTATACAATTGACACTTTTGGCCATAAGTTTGCAGAGCCAGAACAATAATTTAACTCTAATTTCAAAGAAAAAAATATTAATAAAATTAAATTGTAGATCTATTTTCAGTTGTCATTTTATTACTATAGTTACAGTATACAGTGGTGTGAAAAAGTATTTGCCCCTTCTTGATTTCTCATTTTTTTTGTATGTTTGTCACACTTAAATGTTTCAGATCATCAAACAAAATTTAAATATTAGCCAAAGATAACACAAGTAAACACAAAATGCAGTTTTAAAATTAAAGTGTTTATTATTAATGGAAAAAAAAATCCAAACCTACATGGCCTCGTGTGAAAAAGTGATTGCCCCCTAAACCTAATAACTGGTTGGGCCACCCTTAGCAGCAACAACTGCAATCAAGCGTTTACGATAACTGGCAATGAGTCTTTTACAGCGCTGTGGAGGAATTTTGGCCCACTCATCTTTGCAGAATTGTTGTAATTCAGCCACACTGGAGGGTTTTTGAGCATGAAGCACCTTTTTAAGGTCATGCCACAGCATCTCAATCAGATTCAGGTCAGGACTTTGACTAGGTCACTCCAAAGTCTTCATTTGTTTTTCTTAAGCCATTTGGAGATGGACTTGCTGGTGTGTTTTGGATCATTGTCCTGCTGCAGAACCCAAGTGCACTTCAGCTTGAGGTCACAAACAGATGGCCAGACACTCTCCTGCAGGATCTTTTGGTAGACAGCAGAATTCGTGGTTCCATTTACCACAGCAAGTCTTCCAGGTCCTGAAGCAGCAAAACAGCCCCAGACGTCACACTACCACCACCATACTTTACTGTTGGTATGATGTTCCTTTTCTGAAATGCTATGTTACTTTTACACCGGATGTAATGGGACACACACCTTCCAAAAAGTTCAACTTTTGTCTCGTCAGTCCAGAGTATTTTCCAAAAAAGTCTTGGGGATCATCAAGATGTTTTCTGGAAAAACTGAGATGAGCCTTTATGTTCTTTTTGCTCAGCAGTGGTTTTTGTCTTAAAACTCTGCCATGCAGGCCATTTTTGACCAGTCTCTTTCATATCGTGGAGTCCTGAACACTGACCTTAACTGAGGCAAGTGAGGCCTGAAGTTCTCTGGATGTTGTTGTGGGGTCGTTTGTGACCTCTTGGATGAGTTGTCGCTGTGCTCTTGGAGTAATTTTGGTTGGCCGGCCACTCCTGGGAAGGTTCACCACTATTCCATATTTTCGCCATTTGTGGATAATGGCTCTCACTGTGGTTCGCTGGAGCCACAAAGCTTTAGAAATGGCTTGAGAACCTTTTCCAGACTGATACATCTCAATTACTTTCTCATTTGTTCCTGAATTTCTTTGGATCACAGCATGATGTCCAGCTTTTGAGGATCTTTTGGTCTACTTCACTTCTTCTCTCCGTTACTGGCGGATAGCGAACAACTGAAAGGTGCATACCGCCACCTACTGTACAAGAGTGTGTAACATTATGTCATCTGAGCCCCACCCCTGAATTCTATGACTTAATCCTGTGTTATTGAAAAAAAAACAAAAACAGAAAAGAGCCCTTCTCATGATTCTTAGTGCCTCTCCATCTCCATCTGTTCCCAGAATCCCAGTTAAATCCCATTCCCTACCGGCCTCTCGAACTTCATTTTACAAGATCTGTCTTTCATTTCTGTAATTGTGACAGTGTGATAAGATGTGCTCGACATTTTCTTTTACTCCACATTCTCTACATTTGTCAGTTTCGCTTTTCCCCATGGTGAATAAAGTGCAGTTTAAACCTGTGTGATCCAGTCTGAGTCTTACCATAATGATGTCTTCCCTCCTTTTGGTTGTTATGAAATTCTTTACTGCAATAGATTTTTGTATTTTGTAATATGATCTAGGCGGCAGTGCGGTGGAAGAGTGGTTAGCATTGTGGCAACACAGCAACTCACCCTTGGCCGGGGGATCCTGGGTTCAATCCCAGCCCCTCACCAACAGTGATCTGTGTGGAGTTTGCATTTTCTCCCCGTGTCTGCATGGGTTTACTCCGGGATTTTCTCCAGTTTCCTCCCACATGCCAAAAACATGCAAGTTAGGTTAATTGGCATCAACTGGGGATTCTAAATTGTCCTTAGGTATGACTGTGAGAGTGAATGGTTGTCTGTCTCTCTGTGTTGGCCCTGTGATGGACTGGCGATCTGTCCAGGGTGTACCCTGCCTCTCCCCCAAAGATGCTGGGATAGGCTCCAGCCCCCCCGTGACCTGAAAAGGATTAAGCGGAAGAAGATGGATGGATGGATGGATGGTAATATGATCTACCTTTATGATCTTCATCCCATCTTTTTTGCCATAACTCACTTCCTTTTTTCTTGATTACTGCTTTCCCTTCACCTTTTCTAAGAGACAATGGTATAGTTATCTCTTTTCCAAGAGCACTTTTTGCTAATTTGTCTGCACAGTCATTCCCTTTTAACCCTTCATGTGCAGGAACCCAACAAAACTGAACTTCTCCACCACCCCTGTGTACCCTAAATAAACTGTGATATAGCTCAATCACCAAGTCTTCTCTTGTAGATTTTAGTGTCTGTATGGTTTTTAGCGCTGCAAGTGAGTTCGTGCACACCACCACCCGGTCCGGTCTGACCTCCTCCACCCACTGCAAACCAATAATTATTGCCACCATCTCTGCTGTAAACACGGATGTATTGTTGGAGAGTCTTTTTGCGATGGTCAGGTCCTATTTAAGTGATTTCTTGATTGAGAACAGGTGTGGCAGTAATCAGGCCTGGGTGTGGCTCGAGAAATTGACCTCAGCTTTCCAAAGATGTGACAAACCAGTTAATTTATGTTTTAATGGGGGGGGGGGGGATTTTTTCACACAGGGCCATGTAGGGTTGGAATTTTTTCCCCTTAATAATAAACACCTTGTGTTATCTTTGTCTAATGTTTAAATTTGTTTGATGATCTGTGTAGAGGATGTGCTCGAATGATGAGGCTGAGTTTAGTTCTTAAGTTCAGCTTTATTGACAGAACACATCGTCTAGCATTCTCAAAGCAGGAAGAAGAGAAAGAATCATATCACATCACCCTTTTATGTTTCCAGCATCAGAACTCAAGTCACATGGTGTTTTCAGTAAACATACAGTCACAAAGCATCCCTTTGAACCTTCACCATTGTCTCTCATTCCTTGATGAACCGGAAATCCCTCCGGGGCATCTTCTGTGGGACAAAAAGACCAATCTCACACCTCCTCGTTATCTTCTGCAGATTCGAGTCCTTTGTCCTTCCAGACGTGAAACCCCCAATACGCATGCAGTCATATCTCTGTGGAAATGTGAGCCCACAATGTGTGTCGCCCACACTACCCCCCCCCCCCCAAACGTCTAGTAAGGGCAAAACCTGCATGGCATAAAAAAAAAAAAAGAAAAAAGAAAAACACAAAACACTCCATATATCGCTAATCAATCCACCAACTGCCTGGGTTTTAACCTTCTGCCGAATCTGCTGCAACCTGGCTTTGCTACCCCTGCAACATCTCTCTGCATCTGTGGATTAAAGCTGTTAGCACCTTTCTGTGAAGATTCTGGAGAATGTCCTTTCGGCGGCCTGCCACGGCGGGGGGGCCTCGCGAGCTGCACTTCCTCATCAGCCAAAACAAAAGCGGGTTTGAGCCTGTTTATGCAAATCAACTCCCTTCTGCCCCCTAAATCTAGCAGAAAATACTTCTGCCCAGTCTCCAGCACTCTGAACGGTCCGTCATAAAACGGCCGCAAACTTGGACGCAGAGCATCATGTCTAACAAAAACAAACTCTGCATTTTTTAAAGCCTTTGGCACAAAAACGTGTGGGAAACTGTGATGGACCGGGCCAGGGAGCGTGTTTGCTCCCGAGTCGCTCTGCCATGGCTGAGCAGGGGGGCCATTTGGTGCGGGGTTATCGGGGAGAAATTCCCCCGGCAAACGGAGAGGTTGTGCAAAAACTAATTCAGCCGGGGAAGCATGCAAATCTTCCTTAGGTGCAGAACGCAACCCCAATAAAACCCATGGAAGTTTGTCCACCCAATTTGTATCCGTCAGTGACGCTCTGAGGGCTGCTTTCAATGACCTGTGAAAGCGTTCGCATAAACCATTAGCCTGGGGGTTATACGCGGTGGTGCGATGAATCTTCACCCCCAAGCTGCGGGCCATCGATGACCATAGTTCGGAAATAAATTGGGGACCCCTGTCGGACGTTATGTCCGACGGTACACCGAAACGCGCAACCCACGCTGCTAAAAATGCTCGCGCAACTTCTTCCGCTGTGGTTGATGTCAGAGGAATCGCCTCTGGCCAACGCGTGGTGCGATCCACCATCGTCAAAAGATGTGTGTGCCCGTGTGATGGTGGGAGCGGGCCCACCAAGTCAACATGCACGTGATCAAAACGCTTAGCGGGGATGTGAAAAGGTTCCAACGGAGCCTTAGTGTGTCTGTGTATTTTGGCTCGCTGACACGCTACGCAGGCTGCCGCCCATTCCTTGATCTGTTTGCGCAACCCGGGCCAAACAAATTTCTCCCCCACCAACTTAATCGATGCGCGCACCCCTGGGTGCGCGAGAGAATGAACCGAGTCAAAAATGTGGCGACGCCACGCGGCTGGCACCACGGAGCGGGGCCGTCCCGTGGAGACATCGCAGATTAGTGGGGGCATACCACTTTGTTGCTCCCTGTGCTCCAGCCTTAACCCTGTAGGTCCAGACTGGAGCGCGCGCACATCCGCGTCGTTAACCTGCTCCGCAGCCATGGCTGCATAATCTAACCCTACACAGACCGGGGCTGCGCGCGCTCCCGCATCGCTGCCCGGGCCCGCGGCCACGGCTACAGAGTCTGCCCCCATGGGGCTTGGTGTTGCTACCGCGCGCGAGAGACAGTCTGCCACAACATTGTGTTTACCCGCGACATGCTGAATATCAGTAGTGAACTCCGATATTGCGGCTAGTTGCCTTTGTTGTCGGTCTAACCAGGGTTCTGAAATTTTGGCCATCGCAAACGTTAGCGGTTTATGATCCACAAACGCGGTGAAACGTCGCCCCTCCAACCAGAACTGAAAATGGCGGATGGCCAAGTGTAGGGCCAAAAGCTCCCTGTCAAACGCACTGTATTTACGCTCACTATCGCGCAAAGTCCTGCTGAAAAACGCAAGAGGTTGCCAGGTACCTGCCACAAACTGTTCAACTACCGCCCCCACCGCTACATCGGAAGCGTCAGTGGTGAGCGCCATGTGGGCCGTTGGAACTGGGTGCACTAACAAAACTGCGTTTGCCAGGGCTGATTTGACCTGGGCAAAAGCGCGCTCCCGCTCCGGAGACCATTCAACTTTATTTGCGGGCTTTTGTTTTTTTAACGCGGTGTACAATGGCTGCATGAGCCGTGCTGCGCTTGGGAGGAACCGGTTGTAAAAATTAACCATCCCTAGAAACTCCTGAAGCGCCTTGACTGTTTGAGGTTGCGGAAAATCTGTTATGGCACGCATCTTATCTGGCAGAGGAACCGCTCCTTCTGCCGAAACGCGATGCCCCAAAAAATCAATCTGCGCCACCCCAAACTGGCACTTCGCTGGGTTAACTATTAACCCGTGCTCTGCCAGCCTCCGAAAAACTGCTGTGAGGTGTTTTTCGTGCTCGCCCTCGGACGCGCTGGCTACTAAAATATCGTCCAAATAAACGAACACGAAAGGCAGGTCGCGTAAAACTGCATCCATCATGCGTTGGAAAGTCTGCGCGGCCCCCTTGAGTCCAAAAGGCATGCGCAAAAACTCAAAAAGGCCGAAAGGAGTTATGACCGCTGTTCTGGGTACATCCTGCGCGCGCACTGGAACCTGGTGGTAACCGCGCACCAAGTCTATTTTAGAAAAAATGCGCGCCCCCGCCAAATGAACAGAAAAATCCTGAATGTGCGGAATCGGGTAGCGGTCATGAGCTGAAACGTTGTTCAACCTGCGGAAATCGCCGCAAGGTCGCCACGAGCCGTCAGCCTTTGGGACCATGTGTAGCGGCGAAGCCCAGGAGCTTTTGGAGCGTCTAACAATGCCCAGTTTTTCCAGATTAGTGAACTCCTCGCGCACGATGGCCAGTTTAGCTGGGTCCAAATGCTGAGCTTTTGCAAAAACGGGAGGCCCGGTGGTGGTGATAAAATGCTCCACCCCATGTTTAGCCACCGTCGCCGAAAACGTGGGGACTGTGAGTGCTGGGAACTGAGCGAGCAATGTGTGAAACTTACCACCCGCAGCTGAGACGCTGGCATGTGCAGTCGGCGGGGCCACCCGAGCTGTGCAGGGAATAGAATGAAAGGACAGTGCATTAATCAGACGTCTATTAGCAAGGTCAACCAATAAACCATGTGAGCACAAAAAATCAGCCCCTAACATGTTGAAACTGACTGCTGCTACAATAAATGTCCACTCAAATGAACGGCCCTGTAAGGACAGAAGCATGGTCCTCTCACTGAACGTTTTAATCGCGGAGCCGTTCGCTGCTGACACTGACACCCAGGGAGCTTTAGACGGCATCAGCCGTTCTGCGTAGGTGGGTGTGACGAAACTCAGCTGGGAGCCTGTGTCCACGAGGAACTGTTTCCCCGAGTGTGCATCCGTCAGGTAAAGCAGCTTGTTCTCGTCGCCGAGGGTCGCAGCTGCTACCGGCCCTCGGTCTTGGCGTTTCCCTGGCGCTTGAAGTTGCACGGCGGGACGCACCTGTGCGCTCTCTCTGCAAAACGGCGGTGGTAGAAACACCGGCCATCCTCCGCTCCGCGTCGCCTGGCCCCCATCGCCGCCATCGTTGGTGCGTCTGGCGCCGCGGCCGCTGGACCTGCGCTGTCTCCGAACGCCGTTCCTGGGCTAGTTGCCGCGGCCGAAACCATGTTCTGCTTGTGGGCGTCGACAAGCCACTGCGCCTCTTTGCTCAGCCCATGGTAGTCTCGCCTGGCCAATCGGGGCGACTCTGCTGGGGCCACTCTCACTGCTGGCGGCAGGGTCCGAAGGAAAAGGTGGGCGAAAATGAATTTGCCATCCTCAGAGTCTTTGAGCCTCAGCATCTTCACCATCAGGTCCGCAGGTCTATCGTTCTCTGACTCCGTCAACGTCAGGAGCCCCTCTGCTCGCTGTTGGACCGAAGGGGTGAAATGGCTGATCAGCGCGTCCTTCAATGCGCCGTACTTGTCGCTGTCTGGTGGATGATTAACCAGATCCTCCACTCTCTGGACCGTGTTGCTGTCCAGCTTCGCTACCACATGGTAGAATCTTGTGTTGTCGTTGGAGATTCTCCAGAGGTTGAACTGCGCCTCGACTGCGCTGAACCATGAGCGCGGGCTGTGCTGCCAGAAATCGAGCAGCCGGATCGTGGAGGCGGCCATCAGGCTGGCTTCCGCCGAGCCCCGCTCGGGAGAATTCTGTCTGCTCATTCTTTGTCGTAGGTCACCAGTGTAGAGGATGTGCTTGAATGATGAGGCTGAGTTTAGTTCTTAAGTTCAGCTTTATTGACAGAACACATAGTCTAGCATTCTCAAAGCAGGAAGAAGAGAAAGAATCATATCACATCACCCTTTTATATGTTTCCAGCAGCAGAACTCAAGTCACATGGTGTTTTCAGTAAACATACAGTCACAAAGCATCCCTTTGAACCTTCACCATTGTCTCTCATTCCTTGATGAACCGGAAATCCCTCCGGGGCATCTTCTGTGGGACAAAAAGACCAATCTCACACCTCCTCGTTATCTTCTGCAGATTCGAGTCCTTTGTCCTTCCAGACGTGAAACCCCCAATACGCATGCAGTCATATCTCTGTGGAAATGTGAGCCCACAATGTGTGTCGCCCACAATCTGAAACATTTAAGTGTGATAAACATATAAAAAAATGAGAAATCAGGAAGGGGGCAAACACTTTTTCACACCACTATATATCTATATTGTAAGGTCTTCTGTGTCAAAACTGTGTTAAAATAATATTCTAAAAAGCATTTCTTTGAGTTTTCTGTTATGTACAGTAGGCATATCTCATAATACATAATAAATTAGAATGTCACCGAAACGTTTATTTCACTAATTCAATTCAAAAAATGAAACTCATATTATATAGATTCATTACATGCAGAGTGATATATTTAAGTGTTATTTCTTTTAATTTTGATGGTTATGGTTTATTGCTAATGAAAACCTCAAATTCAGTTTAATTAAAAAAAAAACAAAACAGAATATTACATAAAAATATATTTTTTTGAATTGATTTTTAATGTTGGCTGACTGAAAAGTTTGTCCATGTATGAATCTATATGATTGTGTATGAATCACAGCGGTGGCTGTGGCGCGCAGATGTAGTATAGCTGACTACTGATCAGAGGGTCAGGGGTTTGATTCCTACTGTGGCTTATATTATTCATATATCCATACCTATATATGTATAGACATAAGAAGAATGTTTAGAGATTGCATATGTGGAATGACCTCACGTCTCAGAGCAGGACAAGAGGTCTCGACCACCGGCGAAGATCAAGCAGCAGACGGAGACGCAGCAGTGGAGACCTGAATGAACTTCCTGACCCCCCAGGGTCAGGTGGAGGAGAGAGAGGACAATAGAGGGAGATTACGCTGATGCGGGATGTCGGCTTTGATATGCAATTGTCTTTTGTTGTGTGTGGTATAAGTATGAAGGTCTGACTGCGCTCAGCCTCTTCATTCTGCTTCTGCATTTGAGATGAGCCATGTTAGGGACTGGAAGCTGACAATAAAACTTGATTTATAAAATCACTTCCTCATTTCAAGTTCCCTACACCTACTCTGTCTGCAGTCTGCATGTCGAAGTGTCCCTGAGCAAGACGCTGAACCCTCAGTTGCTCCTGGCGGCTCAGGCCAGCGCCTGTGCATGGCAGCTCCGCTACCATCAGTGTGTGAATGGGTGGACAGCAGCATCTGCAAAGCACTTTGGTCATCTAGAGATGAGAAAAAGCACTATATAAGTGAACGCCATATATAAGAGTTTTATTTTTTGAATTACTGCAATAAATCAACTTGTCGATGGCATTCTTATTTATTGAGATGCACATGTAGTTGTGTCTTACAAATTATCCATTAACTAAACCGCAACAGAGCTTTACAGACAGAAGTACCCGGCCAAGGTGATCAACTACATCAGGGTTTAAAAAACTGCTCTGTACACACCCAGCACCAGAGAAGATGTGGGCAAATTATTTTATTTTGCCCTGTGCATTTTCTACACATAACTGAGGGATGCCAGAGAGTGTGGCTGCGCTGAGCCAATAAGCACAGCTGCATATCAGACAGCTGTTCTGGAGAGGGGACAGCTTTCTGCACTTTTAAGAAGTAATAAGTTCTCCTGTTGGACAAGTATGCTTTAAAATGACAAAAAGGACATCATTTAGACAGTTATCCAAGTCAAACAATAATGGGGACGAGACGTGGCCATGGAATTCAAATAACGCTTAGATCCATCCATCAGAATAGTCAATGAGTGAACGATCGCACAATGAGATTGACCAGATACGCATGGTTTCATAAATGCCACGCAGACCTTTTCGTATGATCATATTTACACCCAAATGTGTGCCGATTTCTGTGCACTTTTGATAAATGAGGGCCCAAGAAACCACTGCAAAATTATCCCTTTATCATCATCTTCTTCTTTCTGGCTGCTCCCTTCAGGGGTCACCACGGCGATCATCTGTGTCCATCTCACCCTGTCCCTTGCACCCCTTGTTTGATGACACCTTTATAGTTTTTCTCATTAGTTATTGGCTTTGTAAAACTTGCAAAAATGAAACTTTAGCTGAAAACTTTACTGTAGAGGGAAAGTAGCTTGAACTTCTTTAACCCGTTCATCGGCAAACAGGACGGCTAAACCTTCCCGTCATACTATGGAGCAATTTTTTTTTCCTTCAGCATGTGTCCCCAGCTTCAAATTCCTGGGGACCCACATCTCGGAGGACCTGTCCTGGTCAGTTAACACCACCAGCCTGATCAAGAAGGCCCATCAGCGCCTCTTCTTCTTGAGGACACTGAAGAAGAACCATCTGTCAACTGACATCCTGGGCAACTTCTACCGCTGCGTGATAGAGAGCACCCTGACCAACTGTATCACAGTCTGGTATGGGAGCTGCTCTGTCGCTGACTGCAAGGCGCTGCAGCGGGTGGTGAAAACCGCCCAACGCATCACAGGGACTCCACTTCCAGTTATAGAGGACGTCTACAGGAAAAGATGTCTGCGCCGGGCACGCAGCATTCTTAGGGACTCCAACCATCCTGCTCATGGACTGTTCCAGCTTCTCCCCTCCAGAAGACGTTTCAGAAGCCTTCGGACTAGAACCAGCAGGTTTAGGAACAGTTTCTTTCCAACAGCTGTCACGTTATTGAACTTAGTTCCCCGCTGACTCTCTTACCAACATCTCTTACCATCCTCACCTGTACATAACTGCATAACTACATAACTACATCTAACTTATTGCACATTATTTGCACATAACAGTACTCTTAACTTTCTGCACTGCTGCATATATTTGCTTAAATTGCACATACTGTTAATTACCGTATATACTGCACTGCTGTCCTTTGCACTTCTGATTGGATGCTAAACTGTGTTTCGTTACCTTGTGTTCATACATGTGTAATGACAATAAAGTTGAATCTAATCTAATCTAATGTGTTATTTCCCAATATCCTATGCCTAAAGTAAATGGAAAATGTAAATGATTTGACAGAAGATGAGACAATACCAAAGACTTTTGAAATACAATAATTTATTAAAGCATCTTTAAATTCTGATATAAAACATTTTCTGATTTTTCTTCTTCAAAGCAATCAGAAATCCCAGAAATACAGTCGTCATCATCGATGGAGGGATCGTTCTCTAGTGTGGCTGCCAGCAGCTGACCAGAGCACCTAAATGAGTATGAGTGGAGGGAAATGGAAGACAGTGGTGCAATGTGAGGTAAATACTAAGCTTAACAAGTTGCAAAAAAAAAATATTCTTAACACGAACTATACGTAAGGTTGATTGGCATAAGCTCGATTCCTTTGAGTTCATTTACAGTGGCCAAGGAGAAGAAAAATCCTCTGGTTAGTGAGATGACAGAAAATGAATGACAACAGGTCACAAAATGAACAAAATTCAGTCGCACTTATGAACAGCTTGTCCACTGAGTCCACAGAATAACAGGGGGAAAAAAAGCACACTGCACACTTCTCTGAGCGCAATCTCCTAATTCACTGACACTTCAATAAATAAATACACCACCCTCACATGGCCGCTGACATCACTTTGGAAAAACTACAACAATCTACAGCTGGACAGGTGCTGGAAGGCTTCGTCGTGCTCAGTTTTTAAAGCGCATCCTCGACCGACACTCGCACATCAAAATGGCTCATCCAAGAGTTCTTGCTTGTAAGAGAAGCACAATTAATATTCAAAGACATTCTTAATTAATGCCTCTTGAGAAAATACTCGTTTGCAGTGTTTACAGACCTCGCTTCTCCAGTGATGCACGCGCTATTCACACAGTTTTCCTTTGACTTATCTGAGAGGCAAATTACTCACTCACCAATTTGTAATCTGCTCCCACAAGGCCACAACCGCACTGAGATGATCACTTCAAAATAGTAACAAGGCAATATAAGGGAGCCGATTTGTCTTTTACACAATGACCTGAGGGAGGCTCCTTTCAGGAGAACATTCATTACAACGTTGTACAATATTAAATAGAAAAAAAATTAAGGTGCCAACTCACTTTTCACACAATAGCTGAATTCGAAGAAGGTGGGAGCCCTATACAAAATTCCTAACAAAGCAGATAAAGTGAAAAAAGGGGGATTTCAAAAGCGTGCAGAACGCAATATACTTACAGATTTCAAATGTGTTGAATATCTGCACCCCCATTTGGTAAAACTGAGCAGTGGACATATGAAAATGGCTTCAATAAGTCTATGGACCCTATTTTGATGCTCATCAGCGGACTTTTCTGCCAGACTTTCTGCTGTACGCCAGTGTTTTTGTTAGTTTCTGTCAGCGCATTGACTGTTTTTTACACTTTGCGTCACGCCATCAAATTACCAGTAGACTGTACGTCCACTTTGCGCTGGGAGGCGGAGGCTCATTTCAAAGAGGTGTGGTGGCGTGCAACCTAATGCGCATTACTATTATAGTCCATGTCATGGCAATCCGCTTTTGATCCGGAAAAAGGAGGTCTATCATCAGAAGTGCATTGTTTAATGACATTTCAGTGGCGTGTTTTGAAATTGCGCAGCTCCGGAGCTCATGAGGGAACGGCATGCACTGGGATCTTCTTTTATTTTAATGGAGAGAGTTGTAACAGTCATCATATAATCACCCGTCATTTTAATTATATGATGATCACACACTCATTTTAATTGCAGACTTACCACTGGGGTCTCTACATTAGGCATTAGTGTGTGATTTTTTTTTTTTTTTTTTTTTAGGGGAATGAATGAATGAACAAGAAGGATGTGTACACAAGGGGGGGGGGGCGCGTGTCATTCTGAAGATTTTTATCACAGACTTATTAGGCATAAACATGTTTATTTTTAGGGGAATAAATGAATGAACAAGGAGTGTGGGGCGTTTTACACTGTTTTTCACTGTAACTCCCCAGAGAGACAGGAGATGTGTCCACATCTACCTCGGCCGTGCACTCCGGGTTTCCAGCCGGGCCGGGGCTGCCCACACCGCGCCTAGGGTCGCGGTTCTCCCCCAGCAAGCTCCCCGACTGATACCTGTCAGCCCCTGACAAAGGCCACCGAGCGTGGTTTTGCTTGGTGGCGGGGAAGCCGCGCCGGATCTCCTCCTTCCCTCCCACTTGGGAGGGACTGGGACAGATCTTTGCATTAAAGGGATGTTCATGAGCGCTTTGGATTGGATTATCCAAAACACACCTCTGAATAATTAAGACCAGCCTCTTTTGCACCATGCGCCCGACAGAAAGTTTGTTTCTATGCTGTTGTGATAAGGAAATGAACGTTGAAACGCCCATAAATGCATTCTGTGTCAGTGACAACTGACTGACTGACGGTGTCCTTGTAATACGGTCCTATGTCTGCCACTGCAACACATTCCTAGAAGTTGTGATGTAGGTCATGTAGGCTAAAAGGTTTGGATATGAATGTCTCAAATTAATTATGATTATTTTTTTTTTCTTGTGGGGAGAAACATGGGAGCTCTAGTGATCATCTCTGGACATTCATATTAAATCCATGAAAAGGATACCTGAATTAGTTTTCAAGTAACGTGAGAAATGACCAGTGTAACAAATCAGAACACGTTTAGAGACTGCATGGTGGGAGAGCTGCAAAGATGCATTAAAGGTTCCACATGTGCCATGAGCAGTGTTGCATCACTGTAAAAAAGGAAAATAACGCTTCTGAGGGGAGATCGTCTGTTTTGTGACCTATAGAAGCTCAGTCCATAACTCCTGTTGAAAGTCTTCATCTCATCGTCCTCCCTCCGTCTTGGGTCAGTTAGCATGTGTTGTATTGCGTCCGCTAGATCACCTGATCCAGCTGGAACCATAGCTGGACACAGACTTCACGCTGCAGCGCTTCTTCACAATCATATTTATGTAGGCTTTCATGATCTTTGTGATCTCCCCAACCTGCCAAAGCACACATGAAAAACAGGTTGGAAAGCTGCTCTGATAAAACATTACAAATACAACTAAGGTACAGTAAATCCAATCCAGTCCCCAGTATTTTTTAGGGATGCACAATATTAGATTTATTTTTTTTCCTTTTTTTGCCCAATAATCGATATGCTGATATTTTAAACAGTTTTTGCCAATTGTGGATGCTGATCCCGATATATGCACAGATCTTCTCCACCTGTTTGCATCTCCTTTGTCTTTCAGTGATGATAACTGGCAATATAAAGACACATTCCCCAAGGAAAATAAGACAACTACCACCACAGGCATAGAAGCTTGGGTTTTACTAGCCTATTTTCTTTATATTTTATGCTACTTCGGAAACATTTATCACAAATATTTTAATCCTCTGCTACTTTTAACGATCTTGTTTCACTGTGGAGCAAGGATCTTTTTTTTTTTTCCCCCATTTACATGCCTGCTATCGGCAGAGACTTGCTCAAAGTTGTGATCCAAGGAAGAGACGATCTGTCAGTACAGACTGCTGAATATTATCGTGACAAGGACTAAACTGAGAGTATGGTTACCTCAGTGCTTGTAGGTGAGATCGGGGGGGGGGGGGGATTTGATTTCCGTTGGGTCGCCCTTGGCTTCTGAATGTGTCTGGGGTGTCTCGAGGTGGTTAGCGTGTCGGCTAGCATATAGCGCTTGGCCTGGCACCAGTGGGCGCTGTGGAGGAGGCTGCTGCTGCTGAAGTTTTGTCTTCGCTGATGTGTTTTTTTCTCCTTCTCACATGGGCGTGTGGAGGCAGCCATGTTTGTTTTGGGAGCACATTCAACATGATGATGCCATTTCCTCACACCACAGGAAAAGCATAATGCTGTTGTATTTTAACGGTAGTAAATATTAATTTTTGCCGATGTGATAATTTTAAATGCTTTATTGGCCAATACCGATTGGATTGCATGCCGATATTATCGTGCATCCCTAGTATCTTCTTATTCCAGGGTATCTGCAGCTCCATGTAGGTTAAAATTAAGGATTCAAAGATTTTATTGTCAATACTACTATACGTGCAGAACATACAGGAGAATTGAAATGGCGTTTCTCTCTCTCTACACTGGTGTGCATTTTATAAAAAGAAGAAAATTTGGCTGGATTAAAAAAAAAGAAAAGAAAAACAAGAACAAACAGCGACAGCAGCAGTCTATGTACAGTCTACACACAGTCTATATACGGTGATGCAACCCGTGGTGCCAAAGGCAGCCAGAAGGACTCTGACCTCCATAGTGGTCAACGATTAGTGGTAATAACCCCAGCATTCCTATATTCGGACAGCTACAGATGAATAGCCGTAGTGCATTTCAATGCGGTAGTGTAGATGTAGAGAGTGACAGATATGATTGCACATGATCAGTATTGCAGTGATGTACAGACAGCAGCAGATATGGCATTTGTGCAAATGGTTGCGGTTAAAGTGCAGAGACATATAGCAGTGAAAGTACAACAGAACAACAGCCTTATTGTTGGTGTGCCAGTCTTACTGTGCCAACATCAGAGGTAGTTACTATGCAGGTGTTACCGTCTGGGAAGCAGGGGAAAGTGAACAGAGTTCAGGGTCCTGATGGCCTGATGAACGTAGCTGTTCAGCAGCCTTGTGGAGCGGGCCCAGAGGCTACGGTACCTTTTCCCCGAGGGCAGGGGGCTGAAGAGGGAGTGTAGGGGATGGGAGGTGTCACCTGTGATGTTGGTGGCTCTGCAGGTGAGGCGAGTGGGATAGATGTCCAAGAGGGGGTGGGGGGGCACCGATGATCTTGCTGGCTGCATCCACTATGCATTGTAGTGTCTTCCGGCAGACAGCGGTGCAGCTTCCATACCACACCGTGATGCACTTGGTGAGGATGCTCTCAATGGTGCCTGGGTAGAAAGACTGCATGATGGGGGGTGAGACCCATGCTCTCCTCAGCCTGCGGAGGAAATGGAGGCGAGTTTGGGCCTTCTTGACCAGTGATTTGGTGTTGTTGGTCCAGGTGAGGTCCTCAGAGATGTGCACCCCCAGGAACTTGGTGCTGCTCACCCTCTCCACAGGTGCACTGTCGGTGATCAGAGGGGGGTGCTGTGTGTGTCCTCTCCTGAAGTCGACCACAATCTCCTTGGTTTTTCCCACGTTCAGGAAGAGGTTGTTGTCTTTACACCACTGGACCAGTTGGCTCACCTCATTTCTGTAGTTGGCCTCGTTGTTGTTGGTGATGAGGCCCACTACCGTCGTGTCATCTGCAAACTGACGATGTGGTTGGTTGTAGGCTGGCAAGCAGTCATGGGTCAGCAAGGTGAAGAGCAGCGGGGTGAGCACGCACCCTTGTGGGGCCCCTGTGCTCAGTGTGATGGTCTGGGAGGTGTTGCTGCAAACCCGCACGTTCTGTGGCCTCCCTGTGAGAAAGTCCAGCACCCAGTTACAGAGAGAGGTTTTGAGTCCCAGGTGTCTGATTTTTTGTATCAGGTGCTGGGGGATGATTGTGTTGAATGCTGAGCTGAAGTCCAAGAACAGCATGCGCACGTACGAGTTTTTTGAATCCAGGTGGGTGAGGACTGGATGGAGAGCAGCAGCGATGGCATCTTCTGTGGATCTGTTCGACCTGAATGCAAACTGGAATGGGTCGTGAGAGGGAGGCAGGGTGGACTTGATGTGCTGCATGACTAGCTGCTCAAAGCACTTCATTATAGTGGGAATCAGTGCTACGGGCCAGTAATCATTGTAGCTGGATGGGACGGGCTTCTTTGGGATTGGTATTATGGTGGCAGTCTTGAAGCATGTGGGGACAACAGCTTGAGACAGGGAGATGCTGAAGATGTCGGCCAGGACATTCTTAAGCTCCTCTGCGCAGTCCTTCAGGACGCGACCTGGTATGTTGTCTGGGCCAGCTTCCTTAAGTGGGTTGATCCTGCAGAGGGTCCTCTTCACGCTAGTCGGATCCAGACTTAAGGCCAGCTCGTCTGGAGGAGGAGTGGTCTTCTGTGCTGGTCTGCTGTTTTGTTTTTTCAAATCGGCCAAAGAGGGTTTCCAAGACCCTTTTTTCATCAAGTGCCCTTCACTTGATGAAATACTATAAGACCTTACGTTTGAAAAATGGTAAAAACTATGTGACCACATTATAATTAACTTTGCTCAGTTATTTACCAGAACTAAAATTAGTGCAAATTTCTGGTCAATAATGCAGCACACATTAAAATTATACTTACTTGATATCAGTCATGCCAGTAGATAATTAAGTTATTCAATTAAAACACTTGAAACAGCCCATAAAAAAACAACAGTTACAGCTTAATGAGACAAAACTCACAAATTTGTGAGGAACAAGGTCACAAATTCACAAGAAAAAAAGTACAATTTAATAGGAAAAGTTGCAAATTTACAAGACAAAAATTGAAAATTTTGAGAAAATGTTCTTAAATTTATACATGAAAAATTGGATTTAAAAATGCAATGGAAATAAAAAAGAAAAATTGTGCAACTTTTTGTCAACTGTAACAGATTTGACTTGGTGCACTGTATGTTAAAATGTAGAAAAGAGTAACTGCAAATTCACAAAGTTAAACATGAGGATTTCGCCTCAGAGCAGAAGATAACACAGCTATTGTGTTTGTGACATCTGCGTTCATTTTAAGAAATCCGAAAGACCAATTTAGGGATCAATGGTTAATTTTAAGGATAATGATTAAAGCCTTAATTTTGGCTGAGTAAGCGATAAACTAGATAAGCAGATAAGCTGAAATTATGTACCTGAGGCGTCTCAAAGAACATTTCTCTTTCATCCACAGTGATCTTGTAGGTGCAGGGCTGTGGAGCACCAAAGAAGATGATGTGTTCGTACGGGAAGGTCTCCAGAGGCTTTGGCTCTCCTCTTTTGTACACAGATACATTCTCAGCGCTGACGCTTAGCCAGAGATCATGCGGGAAGCCTCCTTCTTTGCACTGTTAAAAGACAATACATAATAAAGGACTCAACAAACGCTGCTACCAAGTGTCGCTCAGAATGTTAAGCAGACTCAATTGTGATTTACATTAAACGCAGTTTTTCACATTGAAATTTGGAGTTTCCCCTATCCCCTAGCGACGACTCAAATCCATGACTGGCTTAATAATTCATGTCTCCTACTAAACACTAAAAAAACTGTTTGCATGATGTTTACCAAACAACCATCAAATATTACAAACACAAACATTTTCTTAAAAGGGGAGGAGCTGCAACTAGTCGAGGAATGTAATTACCTCGGCGTGGTTTTAGACTCCTCATTAACCTTTAAAAAACACGTCAAAAAAATCTATCATGATCAAATTCAATCTAAGAAACTTTAAACAAATTAGATCACTGCTGACAGTCAGTGCGGCCAAAATGTTTCTGCATGCAATGATCTTCTCACACGCCTATTACTGTTTTACCAACTGGTTTCTCACCGGTGTAACAATAATCAAACCCACTGAATCGTCACACATAAAAGCCATAAAAATCTTCGATAAGAAAGATCCCACATATTGTTGTCACGTTTACAAGAAATACAATTTCCTGTCTTTTGAAAATGATAAAACTCTCAAATTTGCTTGCTCAAGTTATAAAATATTAAATGGCTTTGCACCCCCCCTCCCCCCCGGGAGAATATGTTAAACTGAGGACTGTCGCCAGCACAACCACCAGAGCAGTCACTAGAGGAGACTGTGAGGTCCCCCACAGATGCACCACATTTGCTCAATCTGTGCCATTAGTGAGAGGCAGTGAGAGTTGGGATCTGGGGGCAGTGGGTGGCCTCCTGAGCCAGTTTATGAGCTGGCTTCTGGGGGGAAGGGGGGCTCCCTTTTGGACCGCCTCCCACCCAGTCTTAACCCCCCCCCCCCCCCCAATCCCGGAATCTGGGTGGAACATACAGCTTACTGGATACACAAATTAGCAGTATTGCTAAATCTGGCATACTTACATTGTATTAATGTTCATTAGTATGTAATGTCCCTTTCAAATAAACATTAAACTAAATCAGTAACATTCAAATCACAGCATTCATGTTTATCTCAGACCACCTCTTAACTGCTGCTATAATCAGTATTACAAAAGAATAAAATTTAGGGCAACCCCCCCCCCCCCCCAAAAAAAAATAGATAAAATTAAATAAATGCAACACCCCATGGTTTACAAAATGTCTCCTATCTCAAAGTCAACAAAGGTTTTTTTTATTCCTTTAACTTCCATTTTCCCCCATAATTCCTTTCTGAAAAGGACAACTATATGTTGTCAAATAAACCCTTCAGCTGTTGAGGTGTACCACTGTTCATCATTCCACTTTTCCTAAAAATACATGGCATATCTTTATTGGATTGCGACAAGGCAAAGTGCAACTTTATAACACATGAAAAGCACTATATTTCTGGTATCATAAACAAGTATTGGTACTTGGCACTGCTACTGATGAAATAACTGATTTAATACTTTAACTCACCTCAACATCAAACAGTGTGGATCCGTATCCCGGCCACTCTTTGATGATGGTCATGTATTTGAGCATAGCTTGGTGCTGGTCCAGCCCTTTCAGGCGGGCCCACTTCTCCATGATGCTGGCCCTGGTGGCAGACATCTCCTCCTTTATCCACATCTCCAACATCTGCTCCTCCTCCATGCGCTGCTTCTTCATCGAGCCCGTCTTCAGCCCCCGACGCAGAGTCCCATCCAGGAAGCTCGTCCTCCGACGCTCCAGGGTTTGGCCTGACCCCGAGGCTCCCCCCGCCTTGGTAAACTGTAGGATGCGATTGCGCAAGCGACCTACAGGGTAGACGTTGTCCAGGCTCCATGTGACCCGTGCTTTGTCTCCATACAGGAACTGTAGGCGCAGAGCAGCGAGGTGCTGGAGGGTCTCTTCTCGGGCTGGAAAGTGGCCCCGGGTCAAACTCTCATGAGCCTAAAGAAAGAAGAAAAACCAGAATGTCAATAATGGAGTAGCTCATTCCAGTCTAATAAACACACACCAAACTCACCAAGTCTTTGCTTCTCTCTGTACACTACTCACAAAAAGTTAGGGATATTCAGCTTTCTGGTGAAATTTCCGAATGCATCTAAAATGCACTATAACCGTTACAGGTGAACTTAATTTATTCTTCTCTAACCTTTTGAATGCACATGTCCAACTGTTCAATATTTCAGTACTTTTTGCGTAACTTGGTGTTCTCTAACAAGGTGCTTAATGGCAAAATTCACAAGTGTTTGATCCATGAATCAACCAATAAATTTTCTGGTTTAATTAGAATTGGTATTTAAACAGTCCTCTTCATTATGCTGTTCATATTTTGACATCATGAGACCAAGACGACACCTGACAATTGATCAGCAGTACCTCGCCATTGCGAGGCTTCAAACAGGATGTTCTTAGAGGGAAGTGGCCACTGAGCTCAGAGTGTCACAGAGTGTCATCAGTGGGTTGCAACAGAGATATAGAGAGACTGGAAGAGTCACAGAAAGGCATAAAAGTGGACGACCTTTGGCCACATCCCCCGCCGATGACCGCTTCATTGTGAACAGTGCCCTGTAGAAACGGCTGATGAATGCCACTCAACTCCATGCACATTTAAGGGAGGTGAGAGGCACCCAAGTGTCACGTCAGACCATTCAAAATCGTTTACATCAGCATGGTCTGTGTGCTAGACAACCTGCAAGGGTACATGACCACACCACCAGGCACAGGCGTCATCGTCTTGCATGGGCTAGGGAGCATTTACGCTGGACAAGGGACCAGTGGGCCTCAGTGCTGTTCTCTGATGAAAGCTGATTCACGTTGAGCAGAAATGATGGCCCCCAACAATGTTGGAGGCATCAAGGAGAGCACTATGCATCATCTACTGTTGTCGCCAGACGAGCCCTTGGTCGTGGTGGTGTTACAGTCTGAGCAGGTGTGTCTAGTCAATACAGAACTGCCCTACACCTTGTGAATGGTACAGTGACAAGCCAATACTACTTGAATAACATCATTAATCCATTTATTGTGCCCCTGCATGAACAACACAGGCCTAATTTCATCTTTATGGATGACAATGCTCCAGCTCATCAAGGTCACATCATTAGGGAACGGCTGCTGGAGGCTGGGGTACCGCAAATGGAGTGGGTGGCCTGCACTTTCTCCAGACCTGAATCCTATAGAAAACCTATGGGATTAGCCGAGTTGCCGTGTAGAGGCTCGTAACCCTGCACCCCACAACCTCACTGACCTGAGGGTGACACTTCAAGAAGAGTGGAATGCCATGCCTCAGCATACAACAAGTCTGTTATGTCCGTTGAACGTGGCACAATAACGAGGCGAATGGTGAACTGAATAGTACTTTATTGTAAAACTCACAATGAACCGACTGACGCTCACTCTAGGTGGAGAGGTGGTCGAAAGAGACCGTGCCTCTTCCGCATCAGCCTTTTATACCCCGGGTGGCAGCGGAACCAGAAAGGCGGCGCCACCACCCATATCATACAATAAAGCATCATATCATATAATGAACAACATTACATCCCCCCCCTTCAAAAAACATCCAAAACGCAAGCACACCAATTAGGCCCTCCCAAATCTAGTACCTGAATCACACACTAATAATGAACAGAATATGTGGGCCTATCCATACATCCAGAACAGCTAAAGCTAGAGCGTTCCGCTAGAGCTGGGCGTTCCGTGGCGCCGCCCAGTTCCCTCAGCTAGGGCAACTTGGGCTCTGGCACAGGAACCCTCCCGGGATGACTCTGGATGGGGTTGGTCCTGCTCACCCTCCAGATTACTAGGCCAAGGTTCGTCCCATATTGCATCATCCACTACTGCCGGCATCGGTCGGTCCCACAAACCACAGCCCGACCACTCCTCACCTACGCCGCTGGTGATGGAAAACCCATAGAAAAAGATCGCAGCCAATCACATTCTCACCAGTGCCAGTCACTATGAACTTCAGGTTGGCGACCACTGATGACTTGTAACGAGCAGTCAGCGCCACCGAACCCACGATGGGCAGCCTCCTTCCTCCATAGCCACATAACAGCTTCAAATGACCTCAGCTGGTAATGTGGGAAGAAACTCCTCATGGTGGGCCAACTCAACACCGACCTCATTGCACCCGTGTCAACCAGTAATGAATGAGTAATGGTACCTCCACTCCGTCCAGTTTGGCCGTCAGTGTCCAGGAAAATGGTGTGGATAACCGTGGGAGTTGGAGCAGGGGTGTCCGCTTTATGTCACTGTTCCCCTCGCTCGAACTTCTTACAGGCCCTGGCAAAGTGATGCAGAAGTCCGCACTTGCCACAGCGTCTACCTCTCGCCGGACACCCTCTCACCTTATACCGATGCTTAGTGGACCCACAACCCGAACATCTGGGTGAACCTGGGGCGGACCTCATCTTTACAGCTGCAGCGCATTCCTCTTCTTCGCTGTCTTCGCTGTCCGGATCCACAGCCTGCGTTGCTGATTGTGAGTCCTGGCTGCATAGCGTAGCTCTCTCACCAAGGTCATGTGATGGTTTGTCCGCTGCTTCACACTGTTTGGCCAGCTCCACAACTGTGGCTAAAGACAATTCACCGGAGTGTGTCAGCAATCTCGACCGCGCCGATGAACACAGCGTGTGCTCCGCCAGCTGGTCGCGAACCATTTCTTCCTCTAATTCACCAAACTGGCAGTCTCCCTCCAGCTGTCGCAGGTCTGCAACATAATGCTGCACCAACTCGCCAGCCCGCTGGAGGCGCTGCCGAAACTGGATCCTCCTGACGATGACATTAGTAGGTGTGTGAAAATTTCGCGCCATTAGCTCAACCACGTCAAACATATCGCTAGCTCCTAGGGTAGAAAGGATACACTGTCCTTCCATACGTAAATTGTGGACTAAAATCGCCCATGCTCGCACCTTCTTCAGTTCGCCGATGTTTAGTGCCACCAGATAGTTTTGAAAAGCGGTGAACCACCTCGTCCAAGGCACCAGAGGCTCCCCTGGAGTCTCCAAGAATGGCCGAAGAGACGACACACCCACATCCATACTTTATCTTCATTGCCAAATGTTATGTCCGTAGAACGTGGCACAATAACGAGGCAAATGGTGAACTGAATAGGACTTCATTGTAGAACTCACAATGAACCGACTGACGCTCACTCTAGGTGTAGAGGTGGTTGAAAGAGACCATGCCTCTTCCGCATCGGCCTTTCATACCCCGGGTGGTGGCGGAACTACTATAGAAAGGCGGAGCCATCACCCATATCATACAATAAAGTATCATATCATAAAATGAACAATATTACAAAGTCCACTTGTGAACAGCATGAGACGTTGTCAAGCTGTAGTTGATGCTCAAGGGCACATGACAAGTTATTGAGACAATAACATTTTTTGCTGTGGTATACCCACCACTGTTGTTGGCTTTTGTTTCAATAAATTGAGATGAGGAAAACACTATTGCATGCTTCTACTTAAATGCCCTACTTTCATGATATAAGATCAATGTAGCGTGAACTTTTTCCATTTTCCATAAATTTCACCTGAAAGCCAAATATCCCTAACTTTTTGTGAGTAGTGTATACACACGCGCGCGTGCACACACACACACACACACACACACACACACACACACTTGTAGTCTATGCATGCTCAAACCTGAAACACCACCAACTCATCCAGGAAACGGACCCACTAAAGTTTGGTGAGCATCTAGACAGCTGCTTACTTGGAACAGCGATTTTCATTAATTGTGGACAGACAGATGGACAATCATGAGATGACATTAGCTCATTTGCTGGAATGAGCTAACCAGAATGCTAACAATGGAGTAGCTCATTCCAGCCTGACGAACCCACCGTAAGGTCAACAAGTTCCTTCACTTCTGTCTATAGATAATTATAGATACACTATTGCATCTTGAAAAGTCAGAATTTTGTTTAACTGTGGTTTGTTTCGTAAAAATATTTCTATCCACCTTATTCCTGAGGGTGCTGCTGTAGAAATGATTACGGGTACAACTTCCGCTTTCAGGAGGAAGTAGTGTAAAGTCAGTCAGCCACAGTGGAATAGCGGGGCATTTAAAATAGTGTTTTTGAAAGTTTTTTAAAATTTGATTTAATGTATAGACCACAAGTGTGTTTTGCAATCAAGTGGCAGTGAATTTCTGTACTTGTTGAGCTGTTAGTGGTTGTGCCATAGACTGTATAAATGGAGGCTCCTCACAACCAAGCGCAGCTAAAATCTGTGGTTTGAACAGAAATGTGTAGATCATGCACTGAAAACTAACGGATTATTGGTGTGATCAGCTGTACAGACAGACAAGAGCACCAGGTACGTTTTCATTTGTATGAATGTCACAGATCTGATGTTTATGTGTCATATATGAATGAATGTCAATAAGTGCAAGGCTGCATGAAGTAAAATAATAAGTAAAAAAATAGCTACCAGTTTGCTTCCTAAGGCTCAAATAAAAGTCTGAGCTCAAAGTTCTTAATGTAAAATAAAGTGTGATGGGCTATTATTACATCATTATAATAATGCATCAGATTTATATAGAGCTTTTCATCAACACTCAAAGATGCTTTACAATGGATACATTATTCATTCACTCCACAATGGTAGTGGTAAGCTACCGCTGTAGCCACAGCTGCCCTGGGGCAGACTGAAGAAACGTGGCTGCCAATCTGCACCAGCGGCCTCTCCGACCACTACCGAACATTTACACACATTCATACCCAGTGTCATGGACACTGGAGGAAAAGTGGGTGAAGTGTCTTGCCCAGGGACACAACGGCAGGATGGCTGGGGAGAGCGGGATTTGAACCGCCAACCCTCTGGTTATTAGATGACCCACTCTACCTCCCGAGCTACTGCTGCCCATAATGTCATCAGCTTATCAATTGCTCTATACTGCAGTGCAGAAATATGAACTTGCTATTAGCAGCTTCAGCATGGAATAATTAATTTTTAAATTATCATAAACTACAGATCGATACGATTTTGAACAACTGTCAGACAAGGTCTGTATGTGTTAAGTTAAATATCCAGCAATCGTGACATGACAGCAGCATGAGCATTTTAATGTTGGGGGAAATGCAGCTTCCTAAAAAATGTGGTTAATCACAGTTAATTCATGATGTAACAAGGGGGTAATTACTTTTGCACACAGTGCCAGGTAGGTCTGGGTAGCGTTTTTCCCTTAATAAATGAAATCATCATTTAAAAACTACATTTTGTATTTACTCAGGTTATCTTTGTCTAATATTAAAATCTGTTTGATGATCTGCAACGTTTAAGTGTGACCAAATATGCAAAAATATAAGAAATCAGGAAGGAGGCAAATATTTTTTTAAATGATAATTTCATTTATTCAGGGAAAAACGGTATCTAAACCTACCCGAACAGATTCCCTGACCTTTGACCTTTAAATCTTAAACAAAACCTGGATGCAGACCCACCTGAGGATCACTCTGTGTGTGTGTGTGTGTGTTTTGAGCATCCAGGCAACTGCCTAGAAGGAGCAGCGATTTTCTTCAAATGACAAAGAAGCCGATATCTTGATCTCTGACCCTTCCTTTGCCCTTGAGCACTACCTGGCTGCAGATCCACCTCAGGATCATTGTGCAACAGTCTGGCGAGCATCGGGGCACTTGCCAAGGAGGAGTAGTGATTCTTGTGAAATGTGGACAGACGGGAAGACGGCACCGCGGCATTAGCTCATTTTCCAACACTGGAGCGAGATAAAAATTAACGCCAACTCTGCTTTTATTCAAGAATCTTAATAAAATGAGGCTTAAAGAATTAAGGATACCTGCTCGAACATGAATGCAAACTCCACTCCTTCCTTTGGCATGCTGTCCACGTCTAAGAAGCAGTAGAGTTTGAAATACAGTTTCCATTGGCCGTCATCCTGAGCCTCCTCACTGCCAGCCAGCCTGGGGAGTAATACCGTAAATCTGTCACCGACACATCTGTTTTTGTCTACAACTACAGTATCTGATTATCATTATCATGTCACTCGACATGAGTTTTTATGCCCCTCCAAAGACATTTGGAACCTAATCCAGTTCAGAAGAAGATTAACTGGTGAAATTGCACCTCTCAAACTTAGCCAAAACATCCGCCACCAGCACCCTGCTCTCCACGGCTTTGTCAATGCTGTTGTTGTGCTCAAAGAGGGCGAACATGTTCCTGCTGTCCTCCATAGCGAGACCTCGGATAAGCTTCTCCACCACCTGAGCAAAGAGGGGGAAAACGTTACAACCACGTTAGAGATGTCAGATATCCTGGCAAGGCAAAAACGTGCAAAGTGAAGGAACTGTGCTCACCTCTCCAGCAGTGGTGTGTGAGTTGATAGAAATCTTGCAGGAGCCTCCTCCATGGCAGTAGACTGTGGTGGTCATTTCCTGTCTGGTGAGCAGTGCGATGATTTCCTCTTGGGAAGGAACAAACTCCCTGGTTTTGGTCTTCTTCAGAGACTCACCGATAAAATGGGCAAACATTTCGATTTCCGTGCCAGGGAACAGCTCCTTAATCCTGGGGGGAGTACAGGGAAGGTGAACACGAAGCTCCAGCTATAGACCATCCTATTTTGTGGTCACACTTCGCTGCACCCAGATAAAGATACCGCCCAAATGCAGTTAGAAAAACATGAACAGGTTAACAAAAAAAAAAAAAAAAAAAATGGCAGCTGAGCAGTCGTGCCATCCAAACAGAGCCGTACCTTTTCAGGTGAAACTTGAGGTAGCGCAGGATGCCTCGGCTTGGCAGAAAGGTGCAGCTCATACAGGTCAGGAGATGCCAGTGGGCACGATTGGCAGGGCTGTTGGGGTGCGGGACGTGGTTGGTTTGTTTGATCAGCTGACAGTAAACCTCGTCCCTTAATGGCCTGAGGTCTTGGCAGGTCTGCAGGATCCCCTGGATGATTGGCACGGGGTCTGACACAGCCTCCATCTCCTGCAGCGAGTTGAAAATCTTCACGGCCTCATCCTGCAGGCTGGTGTAACCCTTTTCTTTTTGCACTGAGAGACAGACGGACGGGGAAGAATTTAGTTGTTTTTAGTAGATGGTTAGAAACCCTAAGTAACTTATTTTTACAGTTGAGCTTCATTTGCATCATTAGCTTTATAACAATCCTTCTGAAATGCAGCTAATGCACTTTCACACAGTTATTAAACTGATATTGAAATAAACTTCCTCGTATTTATGCGGACATTTCTGTCAAAATTTACGTTAAGGTACAGACTGCACAAAACTGGAAGCCTACAAACAGCAGATTTATCAAGAAAAAGGCCCTTGTGTGGCTTTTTTTGCAGATAATAAAAAACTCTGAAAAAACCCTAAACTCTCACAAATTTATGAGACAAAGTTGCAAATTTATGTGGAAAAAGAGTCTCAAATGTATGTGGAATATGTTACAAATTTATTCAAAAAAGTTGCATATTTATGTGATAAAGTTGCAAATTTATAAAAAAAAATATTTATGAGAAAAATCTCAAATTTATGAGAAAAGTTGCTAAGTTAATAAAAACTCAAACTTATAAAGAAAAAGTTGCACATTTGTAAGTAAAAAAATAGTAAATTTATAGGTTAAAAAAAGAATAAATTTACAAGAAAATGAATTACAATTTTTCAAGAATCACAAATTTAAGATACAGCCAACAAAACTACGAGAAAAACTAAAATTTAAAGAAAAAGTTGTACATTTAACAGGAAAAAAAACAACTTTCAGAGAAAAAAACTAAAGTTTTAGAGAGAAAAGTTTCACATTTAAGCAGAAAACTTTCCTATAACTAATGACGACAGGCCAGTTTATACTTTCAGTATAAACCAAAACGGCCCTGTCCACAACAGAGCTCGCCGAGTCCTGATTTAGACTCTTCAACCGGCAGATGAAGAACTCACAGTGGATGCTGACGTCCCCATAAGGCAGCGGCAGTAGAGGCGAGTGCAGCGGATGCTGAGTGTATCTGAGGATGGGGTTCCTCCAGTACGTCTGCTCCACTGCCTCCACATTCAAACTGCTCTCCTAGACACAGAGAACACTGCTTTAGCTACTCGTATGTTATCTTTATTTAAAAAAAATAATAATAACCCAGCATTTTAAACAGTGGAAAGGTGACATTTTAGACAGTAAGAAAAGAAAAAAATTGTACATCCAGTGATGAACACGATCATCTTTGCAGTCAAAAATCAAGCAGAACGAGTGAAAACAGGAGGGGAAAAAGATGGAAAAACATCAAAGCACACAAGCAGTGAGAGTACAAGTACCTCACTTTACTACAACCTGTCTCCCTGCCAAAGGTTTGCATGGCTGGAAAATTTAAGTCACAACAACAATCAGTGATCATAAGTTTGTAAAATGTTTTACAAAGCTATAGCCTGTAAGTAGCACGATCAGTGAGACATACAGGCATGAAGGTAAATACACTGGAACACAACCCAGCAGCTATCAGGAGGAAAAACGGTGACTGGATAAATACCTTGATGTCCCTGATGAGTTGCTGTGTTGGTGTTTCGATGGGAACTTTGCTGTCTATTGCTCCCTGTATGGCGTTCGCCCACCGCATGGCTTCATTCAGCATTTTGGTGTAGAGCCGATAAGAGTGTTTACGTCCATGCACAATTATATTCCAGTAGCCTGGACGAGAAGAGGAAAAAGATGGCATAAATGCAGTATAGCAAGTCCCCCCTAGAGCTTACAGAGATCATAGTGTACCGTTACAATGGCTGTTTGTATTAAAGGGCCCCTATTGTGCAAAATGATGTTTTTGAGGGTTTTGACCTAATAAAATAATCCATGCGTCACATGTATACGGTTTATAATATTAAAACACTCTTTATTGAGACATGCAGGCCGCATTTATTTAGGTACAGTGGGAGAAATTAGTGGACTAACAAGCTTTGGCTTCAGTCGCCTCCCCAGCATAGTCCTATAGCTTGTACTGCTCTAAATGGTTGGTTCCTGATTTGTCATGTTCTACTTTTAGATCTAAATAAGATGAGATTCTTCTTCTTTTAGATTTGATTGGTGGTTGGCAACCAGCTTACAGGTGCATTACCGCCACTGACTTGATCATCATCACTCTATATCTTTGTATAAGGAGCTCTTATAAGGAGTTCTGAACAACTCATGTGTGAAAAAACTATCCGTCCTTGGACTGTGTCCTCGGCGGCGTCAACAGCTGTGCCAGCCGGCCGGCCAGCCTTACCACCACACACTTTATATAAGAGGAGATATTCCAATGTGGTCACTTAAGACGTAGCTCCAGTCATGTCCAAGACTGTGGGGCCCCTCTGTTTGTGAGGGGCAGCCAATCAGAGGAAACAGAGGGTGGTCTCTAAGGGAAGACTAATGTTTTGATTGGTCAATCAAATACAATACTGTAGTAGAGCTCCTGAATACAGGGCTACAAATGAGTGTTTAAGTTCAGCTTTTAGACATCTCTATACTAGTGCATACCAGTGCATGCCCGTAGAAACCAAGTATAAGCAAGTATTTCTGCATGCCCGTAGAAAGCGGGAGTAAGCAAGCATGTCAGCACTCGTTCAGTGATGCCTGCCTATGATCTTTGATGTCATAGCGAGTCCTATGATCGTGAGCGACGCCTGCCTTGGATCACACACAGACACATACACACAGATTTTCTTGAATCACTCTATACTATGGTGTCTATATGACGTCATATAGACATCATGTAAACATCATAGGCGATCCTATTATTTTTTTAGCGAGTCCTATGGGCATGACAGACAGCGATTTCTTGAATTACACTACCGTTCAAAAGTTTGGGGTCACTTAGAAATTTCCTTATTTTTGAAAGAAAAGCACTTTTTTTCAATGAAGATAACTTTAAACTAATCAGAAATACACTCTATACATTGCTAATGTGGTAAATGACTATTCTAGCTGCAAATGTCTGGTTTTTGGTGCAATATCTACATAGGTGTATGGAGGCCCATTTCCAGCAACTATCACTCCAGTGTTCTAATGGTACAGTGTGTTTGCTCATTGTGTCAGAAGGCTAATGGATGATTAGAAAACCCTTGTGCAAGCATGTTAGGTCTGCAATGCTGTAATTGCTGCAAATGGAGGATTCTTTGACGAAAGCAAAGTTTGAAGGAAACAATTATTATTTCAAATACAAATCATTATTTCTAACCTTGTCAATGTCTTGACTATATTTTCTATTCATTTTACAACTCATGGTGGTAAATAAGTGTGACTTTTCATGGAAAACACAAAATAATTGTCTGGGTGACCCCAAACTTTTGAACGGTAGTGTATATATAGAGTGATGATGATATAATTCAAGAAAATCTGTGTGTCTGTCTGTCTGTCACATCATAGGACTTGTTATGACATCATCAAAGAGCATAGGACTCGCTATGACATCATTAAAGATCAAAGGCAGGCATCATTGAATGAGTGGTGATGTCATGGTGACTGTTTCCATGGTAACCATGTCAAAGATCAAAGGCAGGCATCACCATGGTTACTGTTGCCAAGGTAACAGTAACTTTCTATGGGCAGAAATACTTGCTTATACTTGGTTTCTACGGACATACACAGGTATGCACTAGTTTTATTAAATTCACAAAGATAACCCCTCTTAGATGTCAAATCATAAAAAAGAAAAATGACCTACATGTACTCTAGGGTAAAGATTTCTAGCAGGCTCTAGCCTAAAACTCTTATTATACACCCTTCCAAGCAGTGCTGCATCAAGACGCTTGTGGAAAATGTTAAACTGACCAGTGTCCTTGAAGACTTTCTCATCAGGCTGCACCACGGAGCAGAGGCTGTTGAGGACCAGTGTACCCAGTTTGGACGTATTACGTTCCGATGACTTGTAATAGTCCAAGGAGTTAGTGGTGAGGACAAACCAGCGTTTCTTCAGCTTCAGAGAAGTACTTTTGGCTCCAGACTTCATCTCTTTATGAAGCCACCCTTTGAGGAAAAAAAAGGATCAGTAGAGGGTATTCAAACATAAGCTGCAATCACAATAATCATTTCAGAATCTTTGAGTGTCAACCATCTGACCTCTGACAATGAACTCCTGCCCGTCAACCCTGGAATCGCCCTTGGATTTTTGCAGCAGGCCTATCCAGTGGTGCATCTCCTCAGGTGTGTCGGTGTTGCAGTGGATCACTCTGTTAGCTGTGATGATCACGAAAGAGTTCGGCCTTTAAACGGAAAACAAAGACATTTTTTCCCCATTTCCATGCTCATGGTGTAACATTGCAAACTAGAGGTGTGCTTTATCATTTTTTTTCCCCTCACCTGTCTGGGTTGTCCGATGCACAAACGGAATCAATCAAGCCCACATCTAGTGTACCCTGGAAGGGGAAGGGGTGAAGTGTAAGTGGATAAAAGTGGCTGTTAAATTTTCTATAATTCTCACAAGTTAACCACTAACTACGCCTGTCATTAAGAGTGATGAATAAGAAGCATAACAGAAAAGACGCTGAGCAGACGGAGGTTTTTAAACCTGAGGGAAGGGAACTTGGAGATAGCCCTTCATTCATTTTCTGCATGTTTATAGTTTTACAGTGCCAGTTTCTTTACAAGTTAGCCCAAAATAGTATATGCAATATTGCTGCTTTAACACTGGCATCTTTGAATTATATCCACAACCCTGCCAATCTTTTTTAAAAGGCCAGTTAAGGATGTTTTCTGCTCAGTAGTTTTGAAAGTACACCCACTTTCTTCTAACTGACTCGCTCTCAAAAGCAAAGCAAAAAAAGCAGATCTTTTAAAAATTTAAGGCTGGATTGCACCAACAGGGTTTAATTTAAGTTTAGCTTTAATCATAGCTTGATAAAGCAAGGTTTAAACAGAGTTAACCAAGGCTTAAATAGAGCCAAGTTTGTAACACCATTTCAAACTAATCTCAGTTTGATAAAGCTTTTTTGAAAGGCAGCCATTAACCGATTATGGCTTATATTCTGGAACAAAAATAAAATGTCACGTAGATGGAAAAGTATTCCTAATGGCTCAGCAGAGGAGCTCTTTTCATCCTTTGAAAAACTTGTTGGCTGAGTTAATGGAACAACCTTAAGAAAAAAAATCAGCCACTGATAACATTAATTCCCTTCAGCTGGTGTTGAACCCTCATACCTGGTAAGGACAAAAATGTCCTTTTCTGTTTTTATTTTTGATAACTTGGAAGTCGTTACACTTTTTGCTATGATATTTGGCAAATGTGTGTATTTTTCAACTACCGGTAATTTTGATATTTCAAACAAAAATCCCATATTACTCTAGTTTTGCACTGTGTAACCTAAATAGTTGCATTGTTACCATTGAGGGACAAATGTGTCCTCTTCAAAAACACCATAAAAATAGTCTGTTAATACATTTTTTCTACTACTTTTGCTTAAGAATCTTTTAATTAGCTTCTGTCTTGATCATAAATACCAAATATTTAATCATCTTCAGAATTTTAATCCTTTATAAGCCAGTGTTTGTGACGGCATCACAAATTTGCCATAAAAAAACTCAAGTCATTATTTTGAATGCAAAGTGGATTTTTCTTTGGGGGATTTATTAGAGTCTTGGATACGTAAATGATTAGCAGCAACATTAATTTTGATAGATGTTTGGGTTTTGTGCTATGTATGATTAAAAAAACAACTCCCATTAAAACCCATTATAATTGACATTTTACACTGTTTTTTTTCACATTCACTCCGATTCCTGTGTCTCTGAAGTAAAAGAGAGCTTCAACCCCTCTGGTCTTCAACCGGCAGCGGATTATATCATAGGGCAGTCCATCCATCTGTCCAGCTGTTCCACTTCTGTGAACTCCACTTTGCATTCAGAATACTGGAACTCTTACAATTTTTACAGGTCTTTTTTTTTTTAGGATAAATTGGTGATGCCATCACAAATACTGGCATACAGAGGGTTAAAATTCTGAAATTAATTAAATATTTGGTATTTATGATCAGAACTGAAGTTGATTAAAAGATTTATGGCAAAAAAGTAGAAAAAAAATTGACATATACAATTTTTATGGCTTTTTGATGAGGACACTTTTGTCCCTTTATGGTAAAAATGTAACACTTTTTTAATGGGGTATGAGGGTTAAAAGTTAACTATGTGACAGCTTCAATTGGAGTTTAAAGTTTTGGTGCAACAGAATTACAGTAATCTTGGTTTAAAGAGAAAACTAAACAGTTTAAAGACAGCTTTAAATTTCTAAATTTCCTCTTTTACTTAACCCCTTGCACTCTGGTCAATTTCCCTAAAAACGCCTAAAAATAACGTACCCAAAGTAAATCAAAAGCTGTTCTTCAACCCTTTGCAGCATCTTCATGGGGTTGGTCTCATTTAAAAGAAAACACTTTGAATTTTTTGGCAAAACAGTCATAATCTCTCTAAGTGCTCCTGCCACCGAGTAACAGTCATCTAAACATACTGAACTTGAAGAAAATAAATTTTGCCTGGGTGTTTTTTTGGATACAAATGCTTGCAAATAACACACAGCTTCAGATCCGGGCTGGAAAATGCAACAGAAATGTAGAACCAAGTGTTATCCAGCTGAGGTCAAAATTTTGTAACAATACCACAAAAAATGAATATATTACACAGCTTTCTTCTCAGGTTGTTCCCAGGCGTTTGTGAACTGTGCCAAATTGTGCCAAATGGCACAGTTTGGAAAAACATCTGTAATTTTTCGACCTTGTTGTTATATTATACAGTTTCTTTTAACCTGTACTGTATTATCCGAAATAAAATAAATTCATTCATTCATTCATTCATTAACTTTTGAATGATTCAATATAGAAGCTTGATGTTGGGCTCTAATGAAAGGTGACATTCAGGGCTGTGTGTGTGTGTGTGTGTGTGTGTGTGTGTGTGTGTGTGTGTGTGTGTGTGTCCCCCCCGCTACAGAGGATGGACATCGCCCGGTGCGCCGTGGTCTACTACGCACAGTTGTAATTTACCGATCGGTCAAAAGTCATTTTTGATTACAATTTTCAGGGATAAAGAATAATTTAGCTTATAACACTTACCTGTTCACAACAGCAGCGTAGCTGGCGAACTTCTCTTCCTCATTGTCAGACAAACATGAAGCTGGTCCGCTTGTTACGGACTCGTGGTTCTGGTCACGCAACCCGGTCAAACCATAATTCCATTATTGCGGTTTTGCGCTTCCATGATTGCGGTTTTGGCGAACGATTTTTCAAAACAAATAACAGTAGTAAGAAAAAAAGACTGGCGAACGCGTGTGTGTCACCCAGCCTTCGTCGTCGGCCTCCGTCGGTCTATGATGACCATGGAAGAGAATCCTAAACGTCTACTCTGCTGGGACAGCACCGCCTGTGGCTGAACAGGCCGATGCGCGAATGGCAGTCCCTGTCACACAGGTCGCACTTGTGGGTGGTCTCCGTGCTGCTGGGTCTGTGGCGGTTCTTCCTGTGGGTCCTTTTTTCATCTGCTGCAGCAGTCAGTCTCTCTTCACCCAGCCTTACACAAAACAGCTTTCGAACTTCTGTGCTTCAATTGGCTCGCTGTATTCGCAGCCGTTGGTAGGCGGGTCCTTCTTGCTAGGTTTTCAGTCATTGGTTCGTCAAGGTTTCAGAAACCCAATTCAAGGCTCTTATTAGTCGAATGAGAGGTCAATCACATCTAAACCAATCAAAGCACTCCTTTGGCTTTCTGTCCGCGGCTGTGTCTGTAGTGGAAGAACGGAAATGCAGCTTTTTTTTTCAGTGCGCTCTAGGATGCAGCGCCCTCGTGCGCTCTAGGACGCAGAGACGTGCCTGCCCGCGGTACACCGGAGTGCAAGAGGTTAAACTAGTTTGGCACTAAAGAATTTCATCTTAAACTATGTTTTAATGTGGTTAGAAATGCTAAGTGTTGGTTTAATCCAGCTGTTGCATCTTATTAAAGGTACTAATGAAACTTTTGGAAAGTCTGCTTTTAGTAAATTCTTGTGGTCAGTAAATGAACTATTGTCCCCTTCTCTTCATTCGTTTCACTTCTTCTCAGAGCTGTAGCCATATAATCCAAGAGTAGAAGAAACTGAGAGAAAATAATGGAAAGCATACAGGAAACTTAACATTACAGCATATATTTTCCTCTTTAGCTTAAATTTCCACATGACCCAGGTCTGCACTGTTATATTGCAGCTCATTCACTTGCATACTTCTTCACTGTTGCTAAAAAAAAAAATGGAGTTTAGACAGGGGCCCAGGCAGTAGAGAGGTAAAACAGCACTAACCACTGCATTCTTTGGGTTGGCCTGTTCATGGTGCATCTCCATGAGCTGCTCCGGGCTGGCGCTGTGGACCCGACTCAGCACATTGAACCAACCACTGAGTGGGTCAGAGGGAGTTCAGAAAGGAAAAGTCAGCAATCATGTAATTGAAAATTACACCAAGAACTTCCACTGGCAACCACAAGGGGGAACTTTGTTTCTACACATCACTTTTGCAGTGACATGATGACAAAGTTAAACACTATTTACACAGCAGCAGCAGCTGCAAGTGAACGAGTGGACATGGTGTACCTGGCATCTTCAGGGGACTCTGCATAGATGTGGTAGGTCCTCTCCTCAGTTACAATATTCAGTGCATTTTCCTTCTCATGATTGTCCACTATCTCCCTGCATAAACACCCAAAGTAAAGCAATAATTAGCAGGGGATATATTTTTTTTTCCAGTTTTATAAGAACCTGAGAGAAATGTGTTTATCTTACTTTGCTGTCCGGATATCGATGGTTCCCTTTAGTTTCTCTTCGCTGTCATTCTCAAAGTACATGAGTTTTGACTCGCGCAGGACGAACCAGCGCATCTTCCAGTTACGCCGAGACAAAGTGGACATTCCTCCTCCTTTCTTGTAAAGCCAGCCGGATTTGAGAGAGTCCTGCTTCGCCCGGAACCACATGAAGGTCTCATCTTTGAGCACACACCAGCGACGGCGCCACGGGATCATCAGACCACCTGAGGGAAGGAAAGTAAAAAAATATATATACAAACAAAATATGACTAGAGGCTATTTCTGTATGCAAACTACGGTACAGCACAGAGAATGACAGAAAGCAAACACGTGCCATAGGTAACTAAAGAATTCCATAAGATGTTTCTAGAATGGCACATATGCAGCGCTATTGAAAAATTGCAGGAATGACACCAGTTCTAATTTAATTTTGGCTAACTTCCCAATAATCCAGATTATCCTGAGCTTGCTTTCAGTATGAGTGTTATATAGATTTCTTCCTGAAAGTCATTTTGCACTTGAGTATCCATGGTACACACTAGATCTCCTCCAATATGTGAGAACAGCAAGACCTCAAAGTGATTTTCATTTTCACGAATAGGACAAAAGTAGCAGGAGGATAAATTTAGTGGGTGAACAATGGCTTCATGTGTACAAAGAAAAAAAAAGAAACCAGAACACATCACTTCAGTGCAGTTCAAGTTTTTTTTTCTGTGTTGATCAGCCTTTAAACTGCTATAGTATCGTGAAAGCACCAAGGTGCAGCCGCCTCGGTGCGGCCTCTACTGGCCTGGCCGAGTTATTACAATACCTTTTTTTTTTTCACAGCTCCACTGAGGGCATAATGGTGAGTTAAATTTATGTTTATTTTGAAAACAAAGGCTTATATCAAAATTCTGGTAAATTAAAAGTCGAGAAAATATGGCAATATAATATACAAGCCTTTAGTTCCACTTGATCTTGACCGGGTGACTTGAAAAGCTGGTAACAGACAGATACACATACAGACACACTGAGCGATTACCATATGCCTCCACTGCACTGAAGCATAATTACGGATTTAAAGTGACACTCCTCCAAAAATCTTTTTTTTTTTCTGTTGTTAACATGTTTGTAACATGTTTTGTGACTTACAAGAGCAAAATCAGTCCCAAGTCTGTGTTTTTCTGCTGTGAATGTCCAGTTAAGCCTCCCTCAAAAAAAAAGACAACTTTGGGCAAAGCGTTTCTAGCTACGTAAGCATCTGTGCTTAGCCTGATTAGTTATAACATTAACCAATCAGGCTAAGCACTGAGCATGACTAAACTCTTCAGTTCAGTCCTCCAGGGGAAGAGGGAGGAGCTGATGTGGCTCTGCGGACGGAGGCTCACGGTGCAAAACCGACCGTGTCCACCCATAGTTTTCTACTGCTGGGGCTACCATATTCCTGAACCCCGTAGTGCACGTGGGGCACAGTCAGCTCGGAGACCGGAGTCCAGACTGCGGTATGTCGAGTAGCCCGTGGTTTCCCCTACCACTCATTTGCATAAACATTCCAATCATAGACATCTATACAAATGAGTTTTTCACCATGTTATCCAGTAGTTTCAGTCCATGTAAGACCGCTCACGAAAGGATCCGGTGACCAGTCAGGAGCAGCCTGTGTGTTCTCAGCAGAAGGACAAATAAGACTGTTTCCCTCGGGACAGATCTCTGACTATTGGCTTTGCATAATATCACACATTTTCTGTAACTCCACTTGGTTACACCTATCGCTGCACCACACCGTAATCCCTATACAATGGCTTTCGACAAAAAATGGACCAGTGGACATGTAGCATTAAGTATGCTACATGTATGCCTCCAGCCTCCATGCGGGGTCGGGCAGCAACTCTCCACTGAGCTCCACTGAGAATGATCCTTCTGCAGGTTCACCTATAAAAACCTTGTTACGACTTTTACTTCCTCTAGATCAGGGATGGGCAACTGGTGGCCCTCAACGTCATCCACTGCGGGCTGCCAGACCATTTCCAAAAATCAATTATTTATTTATATCCCATTTAAACGTATTGGGAACTGCATTATTAAATGCAGTTATAGAGTCCACCAGCAGAGGGAGCGCTAATCAAAACCTAGGTGCCGCTCTATGCCAGTGGTGGAGTGAGAGAGCCACAGATAGAGGTGTGTGTCCCGGAGTATGTCTTTTAAGGTATGTATGTGTTGCATGCTGAGACCGCATTAATATGCTGTCAACAGCAGTAAATGTACAGAGGAGGCTGCTTTTAAACAAGAAATGCTACAGCTCCTCACTGAGGAGTATTTACAGTAACAAGTTTCAAAGTGAAAGGCAAATTTATATAAGATATAGCAAATTTACAACAGAAAAACTCACTAATTTAGAAAAAACCCCAGTACAACTACAAAGTTATACATTTTTAAATAAAATGATACAAATTTATCAGACACTTGAACATCTAATACCAAAATAAAATACAGATTTGCAAAAAAATGGCAAATTTAAACCAAAAATGTAGCGGGACTCAAAATCTCTCTCTGTAATTAGGTGCTGGACTTTCTCACAGGGAGGCCACAGAATGTGCGGGTTGGCAGCAACACCTCCAAGACCACCACACTGAGCAGAGGGGCCCCACAAGGGTACGTGCTCAGCGCTCTGCTCTTCACCCTGCTGACCCATGACCGTGTAGCAGCCTACAGCACCAACCACATCATCAAATTTGCAGACGACACAATGATGGTGGGCTTCATCACCAACGAGGAGGCCAACTACAGAAATGAGGTAACTGGTCCAGTGGTGTAACAACAATAATCTCTTCCTGAACATGGGAAAAACCAAGGAGATTATGGTCAACTTCAGGAGGGGACACACACAGCTTTCCCCTCTGATCATCGATGGTGCAGCTGTGGAGAGGGTGAGCAGCACCAAGTTCCTGGGGGTGTACATCTCTGAGGACCTCTCCTGGACCAAAAACACCACATCACTGGCCAAGAAGGCTCAAACTTGCCTCCATTTCCTCCACAAACTGAGAAGAGCACGAGTCCCACCCCCCCATCATGTGCTCATTCTGCCAGGGCACCATTGAGTGCATCCTCACCAGCTGCATCACGGTGTGGTATGGAAGCTGCACCACCTTCTGCCGGAAGACAGTACAATGCACAGTGAAAGCTGCCAGCAACGCACAGCAAAAACTGCCAGCAAGTCCCTCTGCCCCCACTCTCCGACATCTACCTCACCCGCAGACCCATCAACATTGCAAGCGACACCTCCCATCCCTCACACTCACTCCCCCGGGGGGGGACCGTAACACACTCACCTGCACAATAACCACCTCAGCTGCTGGCACAGAAAGACTGGCACACCAACAGTAATACATCTGCTGCTGTATGCCTCTGCACTTTACTGCAGCCATTTGCACAAATGCCATATCTGCTGCTGTCTTGTTATTGCAATATTGATCATGTGCAGTCCTATCTGTCACTGTCTGCACCTACACTACCGCACTGAACTTGCAACTATGAGTATTACTGCTCTACTTTTTCTGTATATAGGATTGCTGGGTTTTATCGTTTATCTTTATTTGCACTATGGGATGTCTAGGTCTATCTTTTGTCGCTATTTGCACTACATAGCTCAAGTAGGTTCATTTTGTTTTCTTTTAATTATTTACCTTTTTGCGTCATGCAAAAAGACTGTTTCGACTGTTCACTGCAACCTTCGAAGGCTGCAGTGAACAGTCGAAACTATGGGTAACCCCCACAACATACTGGGACAAGCAGAGCGCTCAGCTGGTGCAATTAACAGAGCAATGAGATGTGTGCATTTGAGTCATACATAACAGCGGGATACTGGCGCCTGAACTAGACAAAGCGAGGCTGCCTATTGATCTCAATACACACATCTCATTGCTCTGCTAACTGCCCCAGCTGAGCGCTCTGCTTGTCCCAGTATGTTGTGGGGGTACTACACGCATTGACTGCTGCTCATCTGACTGCACTCATTGCCTATCTGCTGGAGAGCCTCCGGGCTCGCTCTGGCGCGCATGCACGGCGCCGGGGTGAGTCTGTGATGGCGGTATGATTAATAAACTCCCTCAAAAACTCTCAGTTTGCTCCTTATTATTTCATGCCGCTACATTGGTGACCCCGAAGAAAGCACACGCTTTGTGCAGCAACCTTCTGATCTGGACATCCACGCTGGACCGGCCGAGGGACACAGAACGTCTTCTCCCTCTCCCCGCTCCTACGCATCTACACGAGCCCGAGGAACAAAGATCGTCTCCTCCCTCTCACCGCTCCAACGCATCTGCACGAGCCCGAGGGACAAAGATCGTCTATTTCCTCTCACCGCTCCAACGCACCATGACCCGACACAGCGAATGACGCAACAGCTTACAGGGATGACCATCGGCGCCGACGACGCTGATCTCCAGCAAGCTCCCTGACCCTGACTCGCCTCTACTGCAGACCTGCCATGCTCCGAACCCCCGCGCGCACACCGGGGGGTTACGAGGATGGCGCACCACGCACGGGACAATAACGGCTCCACAGACCGCCATCGTCTTTCGCCGCTGCACACAGAACCTTCAGGGCTGCTCACACACCTGAAGCACGCACGCAGCTCGCTCACAGGATTTTGTACGGGTCTCAGCCACGGCGCACAAAGGGAATTCAGCCGTCAGCTGTCCCCGAGGGCTTTAGGGCTGCGCGTGCACACCTAAAGCCAACACGCCAAGTCCCTCACACAGCTGCAGCAACTTTTCTCTCACAGCCGCTATGCAGCCTTGCAGCTCCTTTTTTTCTTCATGACCGCGAGAGGAGTCAGAGACTAATTTTTCTTCTTACAGCTGCTGTGGACCTCCGCACGTTCAACGGGACAGCCCCTCAACATCGTGGATCCACAGGCAATTTTTGCGCGGCCCAGACAATTTCGCCGTCTCAGGCCGGCACTGGCTACCCCCACCCCCCTCCCTCCACCGCCACCTGCAGCGAGCTTCCCCCACAGCTCGCTCCCAAAGCCGGACTATCGAGGCCTCAGCTTCCCGCTGAGCCCTCTGGGGGGGGGAGTGTATGGGTAACCCCCACAACATACTGGGACAAGCAGAGCGCTCAGCTGGGGCAATTAGCAGAGCAATGAGATGTGTGTATTGAGATCAATAGGCAGCCTCGCTTTGTCTAGTTCAGGCGCCAGTATCCCGCTGTTATGTATGACTCAAATGCAAACGTTCATGCTTCCTGCTCTCACTGTGATGCAAATGTCCCATGCCTTTCATGTATTGTCTGTAACTGGGTATAAAAACTGCATTGCTCTGTAACTCTCTCTCACTGCTCATCTGACTAGACGCATCCACTGTCTGCTAGGAGAGCCTCCGGGCTCGCTCTGGCGCGCATGCACGGCGCCGGAGTGAGTCTGTGATGGTGGTATGATTAATAAACTCCCTCAAAAACTTCTCAGTTCGCTGCCTATCATTCCATGCCGCCACAGAAACATGTAAAGAAGGTAAAAACATCTCCTTTCTATTTTTGTCTTTAATAAGAACAAAAAGGTAAATACATGTGCACTACAGGTAGCATTACTGTGCATAGACTGCTGTTGTTATTTTTCCAGCCTTATTTCTTTTTTTATATTGTACACACCGCTGAATAGAGAGAAACAGCAATTCATTTCTCCTGTATGTAAATAAAATCTTTGAATCTTGAATATTTATCATAAAAACTATTTTTTACTTTGATCAGTTTCTTCTAATATTTAAAAAAAACAAACATTTTTCTTCATCTTTTTTGTTAATCACCATCCAGAATTTCTCTTTGCTCATCATTTTGATGGAGAGAGTTTAAAAAATTAGGTCATGATATAATTTTATTAGTAATTTTAATTCTAAACCCCCGCGACCCGAAAAGGATTAAGCGGAAGAAGATGAATGAATGAATGAATGAATGATGAAACAATGAGTAGCTTTTATTTTCATTTGCATTTTCGGTTTTAAATGTACAGAGGAGGCTGCTTTTAAACAAGAAATGCTACAGCTCCTCACTGAGGAGTATTTACAGTAACAAGTTTCAAAGTGAAAGGCAAATTTATATAAGATATAGCAAATTTACAACAGAAAAACTCACTAATTTAGAAAAAACCCCAGTACAACTACAAAGTTATACATTTTTAAATAAAATGATACAAATTTATCAGACACTTGAACATCTAATACCAAAATAAAATACAGATTTGCAAAAAAATGGCAAATTTAAACCAAAAATGTAGCGGGACTCAAAATCTCTCTCTGTAATTAGGTGCTGGACTTTCTCACAGGGAGGCCACAGAATGTGCGGGTTGGCAGCAACACCTCCAAGACCACCACACTGAGCAGAGGGGCCCCACAAGGGTACGTGCTCAGCGCTCTGCTCTTCACCCTGCTGACCCATGACCGTGTAGCAGCCTACAGCACCAACCACATCATCAAATTTGCAGACGACACAATGATGGTGGGCTTCATCACCAACGAGGAGGCCAACTACAGAAATGAGGTAACTGGTCCAGTGGTGTAACAACAATAATCTCTTCCTGAACATGGGAAAAACCAAGGAGATTATGGTCAACTTCAGGAGGGGACACACACAGCTTTCCCCTCTGATCATCGATGGTGCAGCTGTGGAGAGGGTGAGCAGCACCAAGTTCCTGGGGGTGTACATCTCTGAGGACCTCTCCTGGACCAAAAACACCACATCACTGGCCAAGAAGGCTCAAACTTGCCTCCATTTCCTCCACAAACTGAGAAGAGCACGAGTCCCACCCCCCCATCACGTGCTCATTCTGCCAGGGCACCATTGAGTGCATCCTCACCAGCTGCATCACGGTGTGGTATGGAAGCTGCACCACCTTCTGCCGGAAGACAGTACAATGCACAGTGAAAGCTGCCAGCAACGCACAGCAAAAACTGCCAGCAAGTCCCTCTGCCCCCACTCTCCGACATCTACCTCACCCGCAGACCCATCAACATTGCAAGCGACACCTCCCATCCCTCACACTCACTCCCCCGGGGGGGACCGTAACACACTCACCTGCACAATAACCACCTCAGCTGCTGGCACAGAAAGACTGGCACACCAACAGTAATACATCTGCTGCTGTATGCCTCTGCACTTTACTGCAGCCATTTGCACAAATGCCATATCTGCTGCTGTCTTGTTATTGCAATATTGATCATGTGCAGTCCTATCTGTCACTGTCTGCACCTACACTACCGCACTGAACTTGCAACTATGAGTATTACTGCTCTACTTTTTCTGTATATAGGATTGCTGGGTTTTATCGTTTATCTTTATTTGCACTATGGGATGTCTAGGTCTATCTTTTGTCGCTATTTGCACTACATAGCTCAAGTAGGTTCATTTTGTTTTCTTTTAATTATTTACCTTTTTGCGTCATGCAAAAAGACTGTTTCGACTGTTCACTGCAACCTTCGAAGGCTGCAGTGAACAGTCGAAACTATGGGTAACCCCCACAACATACTGGGACAAGCAGAGCGCTCAGCTGGTGCAATTAACAGAGCAATGAGATGTGTGCATTTGAGTCATACATAACAGCGGGATACTGGCGCCTGAACTAGACAAAGCGAGGCTGCCTATTGATCTCAATACACACATCTCATTGCTCTGCTAACTGCCCCAGCTGAGCGCTCTGCTTGTCCCAGTATGTTGTGGGGGTACTACACGCATTGACTGCTGCTCATCTGACTGCACTCATTGCCTATCTGCTGGAGAGCCTCCGGGCTCGCTCTGGCGCGCATGCACGGCGCCGGGGTGAGTCTGTGATGGCGGTATGATTAATAAACTCCCTCAAAAACTCTCAGTTTGCTCCTTATTATTTCATGCCGCTACATTGGTGACCCCGAAGAAAGCACACGCTTTGTGCAGCAACCTTCTGATCTGGACATCCACGCTGGACCGGCCGAGGGACACAGAACGTCTTCTCCCTCTCCCCGCTCCTACGCATCTACACGAGCCCGAGGAACAAAGATCGTCTCCTCCCTCTCACCGCTCCAACGCATCTGCACGAGCCCGAGGGACAAAGATCGTCTATTTCCTCTCACCGCTCCAACGCACCATGACCCGACACAGCGAATGACGCAACAGCTTACAGGGATGACCATCGGCGCCGACGACGCTGATCTCCAGCAAGCTCCCTGACCCTGACTCGCCTCTACTGCAGACCTGCCATGCTCCGAACCCCCGCGCGCACACCGGGGGGTTACGAGGATGGCGCACCACGCACGGGACAATAACGGCTCCACAGACCGCCATCGTCTTTCGCCGCTGCACACAGAACCTTCAGGGCTGCTCACACACCTGAAGCACGCACGCAGCTCGCTCACAGGATTTTGTACGGGTCTCAGCCACGGCGCACAAAGGGAATTCAGCCGTCAGCTGTCCCCGAGGGCTTTAGGGCTGCGCGTGCACACCTAAAGCCAACACGCCAAGTCCCTCACACAGCTGCAGCAACTTTTCTCTCACAGCCGCTATGCAGCCTTGCAGCTCCTTTTTTTCTTCATGACCGCGAGAGGAGTCAGAGACTAATTTTTCTTCTTACAGCTGCTGTGGACCTCCGCACGTTCAACGGGACAGCCCCTCAACATCGTGGATCCACAGGCAATTTTTGCGCGGCCCAGACAATTTCGCCGTCTCAGGCCGGCACTGGCTACCCCCACCCCCCTCCCTCCACCGCCACCTGCAGCGAGCTTCCCCCACAGCTCGCTCCCAAAGCCGGACTATCGAGGCCTCAGCTTCCCGCTGAGCCCTCTGGGGGGGGGAGTGTATGGGTAACCCCCACAACATACTGGGACAAGCAGAGCGCTCAGCTGGGGCAATTAGCAGAGCAATGAGATGTGTGTATTGAGATCAATAGGCAGCCTCGCTTTGTCTAGTTCAGGCGCCAGTATCCCGCTGTTATGTATGACTCAAATGCAAACGTTCATGCTTCCTGCTCTCACTGTGATGCAAATGTCCCATGCCTTTCATGTATTGTCTGTAACTGGGTATAAAAACTGCATTGCTCTGTAACTCTCTCTCACTGCTCATCTGACTAGACGCATCCACTGTCTGCTAGGAGAGCCTCCGGGCTCGCTCTGGCGCGCATGCACGGCGCCGGAGTGAGTCTGTGATGGTGGTATGATTAATAAACTCCCTCAAAAACTTCTCAGTTCGCTGCCTATCATTCCATGCCGCCACAGAAACATGTAAAGAAGGTAAAAACATCTCCTTTCTATTTTTGTCTTTAATAAGAACAAAAAGGTAAATACATGTGCACTACAGGTAGCATTACTGTGCATAGACTGCTGTTGTTATTTTTCCAGCCTTATTTCTTTTTTTATATTGTACACACCGCTGAATAGAGAGAAACAGCAATTCATTTCTCCTGTATGTAAATAAAATCTTTGAATCTTGAATATTTATCATAAAAACTATTTTTTACTTTGATCAGTTTCTTCTAATATTTAAAAAAAACAAACATTTTTCTTCATCTTTTTTGTTAATCACCATCCAGAATTTCTCTTTGCTCATCATTTTGATGGAGAGAGTTTAAAAAATTAGGTCATGATATAATTTTATTAGTAATTTTAATTCTAAACCCCCGCGACCCGAAAAGGATTAAGCGGAAGAAGATGAATGAATGAATGAATGAATGATGAAACAATGAGTAGCTTTTATTTTCATTTGCATTTTCGGTTTTAATTGTGAAACTTGTGTCTTTGAAGAAATCCCCTCTGGCTATCGGGAAGTGAGGGAAAAAAAATCTGTGGCCCTCACTACTACCAAAGTTGCCCATCCCTGCTCTAGATAATCAAGTTGGATCGTCTCCTCAGAGCCTTCTACACAGTCCTCTTGTTCCTGTTCTTCTTGTGAGTTGCTCTCGGGTTCAAACATGTATGATTGAATCACTCCAATGTTTTGACTAGCCATTGTTTAGTGAGGCAGGCTTCGGTGTTCTCAGGTCAGAGGAGAGTGGGAGGCTTTCCCTGCAGCATCTGCCACTGGTGGCTGGGAGTATGGGTGGAGCTAATTAGAATATTCATAGATCTGTGCATACTTAAGTAGGTGGAAGATGTAAAAGCTCTTTCCAAGGCAATAAAACCTACAATATACTATTTTGGGCAATACACATTTGTTTTTGAGGTGGTTTTAGAGCCGCCGGAGTGCATCTTTAAAAAAGCTGAAAAATACAAAGCACACTCCTTGTCTTGCTCCCCATTAAGACATTTGCCCTTGGACTTGGTGCAAGCTCTTATCACAAGTCATGATCCTCCAGAAGAAATCTGGATCAATTTTAAACAAAAGCTGCTATTTGAAAATCACGTAATGGACAGTAACTGTGGCTAAAATAGAACACGAATGGGACAGAATTAGTGCTGGAAATTCCCTTTTTTTCCTCCTACCACCCACTCATATTTTACACCAGCCACAATGTTATAACTGTTACAACAGCAGTTGTATTTGTAGCACTTGTCTGTCTTTACATGCTCTCTTTACACCCACAATATGATAGGGGTGGGGGAAATAATCGTTTCTCCAATGCATTGTGATGCAGATGTAAATCATTCTGAATTAATGCACAAATGCAAAGATTTCAATTCTTAAATTGATCAGTTTTGACAGAACAAAAACAGTGGAACTCAGAAACAGAGAAATGTGCCAACCAGACAGTTTATGGCGACACATAAAACAGAGACGTATGAAACCCAGTTCATGGCACATTATTTATTGCTCAACTTTATTTAATTCTTGGTATTCAAATCAGTTTGCCGGAGTATCGCTGTTAAACTATGTGGACATATGGACCGTATTGTATTTCACTGTTTCTTTTTATCGGACAAAAAGGTAGATGTTCGTTTTTCACATCGTCATGTTCGACTGACGTCTGCAGCCTTCATCAGATGCTGATGTGTCATTTATCAGTTGTATTTCCTAGGTGTGGCCAGCCTGACAGATCTGACAGAGCCATCAGGCCCCCCCACTGGTGGTGGTGGGGGGCATGGCCAGCCAAGTGGATGAGGCAGTTCATGGTGTCTTTTTCCCACTTCCTGATTTCTATAGTCTCCTTAATCCAGGATTCATACTCTCCCACACCTGGGACTCCATCCTCCAGAGACCATCTGATGGTGGGGGGCGTGGACAGCCTGGTGGATCTCTCAGGCTGGCCACGCCTAGGAAAAACAGCCGATAAATGGCATGTCACAACAGTCAGCTTACACTTCTGAGGAAGACTGCAGATGTCAGTCGAAACATGTCAAGGTAAAAAAAATGAACCTCTACCTTTATGTCTAATAAAGAGAAACAACGAAAAATAACTGAACCATGAAGACAAAATGAACTTTTTTGAACTACGCATACTGTAGATTACGTTCAGTGCATGAGCATGAAATGCAGCTGTGTGGGAGACAGCGTCAATGCCTGAAAACAACGCGGCTGCAGTCCACAGCCTGCATCCATTTAGTTTGTATGGCTACCATGAATGCAGCCTGATGGCGAAGCGGGACACCCCAACTGCACAGCCGCGGCTTTACCAAAACATGGAACCACCAAAAATAGCATGTAGGCATGCTTCTACTTTTCATTAGTAGTCTAATATTTATATGCTAAATATTCTGCATATCTTTGACTTAAGGACCGTGTTATTTGTGGGAGCAAAAAACCCCTGAATAGAAAAAAAAAAAAGATGCACCAAGATGCATCGAGAATCAATTCTGAATAGAATTGGAGCCCCTGAATTGATTCTGGCTTGAATCGTGAGGTGCCTAAAGATTCCCACGTCTACAATTAAAGACCATATTTTTGTTGGTAAAAATTCACCAACTAGACTGCCATCCTTTACTCAGTGATTTCTTCTTCTTCGAGATTTAATATTGAGCGTCATCCCCAACATGTGTTACCCCCACCTACAACTCTGGAGTGCAACAATGCTATTACTGCAGGAAGCCCCAAGACTGTACTGTCTATGGAAGCCTGATGACAGAACTGGGTGGCGCCTAAAGCCCCCACCCCTTTGTTAACCTGCCACAGTGACCGGTAGATTAATCAAATTCACCAGCACCTGTCTGATTGTGGGTGCCAATTTCCACCCTTGGACAGCATCATCTTAAACAAGGAATCGCCCATGCTTAAATCAGGTAAGATTTTTTTTCATCTTCATAGGCCCTGTGCCCAGACCTTTTGCTCACACATCAGACATACGGTACCTGTCAGCCAGGATTCTGGTACTTACTCTTCATGTAGAGGTAGCCATGGAAGTATGGAGGCCCACTGCCGTTCAGCAGATTTACCCTTCCATTACAAATTTCCTCATCTGTGTCCACGTATCCATCATTTTCCTCATCACTGTCAATAAACTGAAACAAAGACACAAGGGTTTAAGACAGTCCTTTAAGTGAATTTTTAGAGCCCCTTTCAAGGTCAAAATAATACAGGAAAATATGCAAGATGATGCATTTAAACAGTGACATTTGCATAGTTGCAGGGTAATTCATCATCAGTCTTAGAGCCTAAAATATGTATAACATTTGCTTCGATTTCCAGGCAAATCTACTTTAAAACTCGTGCATACAGACACACCAATGCCAACAAATAGACCATCCTTCTTCCCCGTTTGACATTATGCTGATCTGGCAGTGTTGGTCTGAGCTCTCTGCCTGACTCGCAGTATCTGCACAGAGTCACATGCTCATCAGCCGCAGCCAAAACAAATAATTCCAACAGTGTTTCACTGTGATTGCGACACGAGCCTTTTGATAAGATCCAGGCAAGCACAGAAACTCACTGCAATCGAGTTCAGGGCAATATTCCTTGAGGCAGCGGGAGGAAGCAAAATAAACACAGAGGAAATCTAGGTGTGCGTCTGTGTGTGTGTCAGCGCCTGGGGGAACAATGGCTTTAATAAGATCTGTCATGGAAATGGAAAATTAAGTGATTCCATATTTGGGTAAACTCAGAAGCAAGCAACTTAAATTGAACTTGGCTTTGCGTAGTTTTCAGTTTGGCATCACAGAGCTCCAAGAGTATTTTGGTTATAATATTTGGAACTTTGGTCATGTTTTATATGTGCATTCTAATGCTGGACCACTATATCTGTCTCTGTCAAGTCTGAGAATGTTTTTCTTTTTCTTAAATCAGAAATCCTGCGATCCTAACGTGATGCACTCCAAAATTTCAACCCTTCTAAGTTGGGGTAAGCTGTACCTCCGGTAAAAATGTTACACAAACTCATCCATAAGTTAATCCTGCAATTAACCAAACAAACTACACCTCATCTTCCTGGTGGAGGTAACAACAGTTGAACAAACCTTTATTGTTTTTTACTCTTTATACTGTATCTATCAGTTGTTTTTAAAGGGTGGATGCAGCCACAGTGATGCCATTCATTAGTTTATAAAGCTCTGACAGCTCAACTTGACGTCTCCATCTTGTTGCTTTGAAACCACATGTGACGAGTAAATGTTGGGTCTGACTGAGGAGGAGCTCATGACTCACTCATACAGTATCAAATTAGCAATCATAATGCATTAAAACACCTAAAAGTGTTTACCGGGGTCTTAAGATGAGTGGAAGTATGGCCATTGTGTAAGAAACTTACAATCAGGCTTCTGACTGCATTGCATTAAACGTCATTTTTACAGACCAAGAGACCATGTCCGTCTTTTAGATAATGCTAAAATTAATCTTCTTTTTTAAAATTCTCACCGAGTCTGAGCTGCCTCTGAATGAGTCCAGGCTGTTTTGGGTGCAGGAGGATTTTCTCAGCATCTCCTCGTCTGTGATATGGCCGTCGTTAGTGCTAGCACCTGAGCTTCCATGAGCCTCCTCAAACTCCTCCTGGTCATAGTCCGACTCTGTGTCAGGCGGGTTTGTGTTGGCCCGCTCCCCATTCACAGGCTCACAGTCTGATGCCCTGCTGGACATGTGGTATGACCTCCTTTCTCCATTAGTCACCGAAGGAGGAGAAGGAGGGTGGGGGGATTGAGAGTCTCTGAGAACGGCTGCATGACTCAGTCCGTTGGGGGTGGTTTGTGTGAGCTTTCCTGGTGGAGGAGAAGATGCAGAAGAGGGAGACGCCACTAATCCTTCTGCAAAAGCAGGCGGAGGAGGGGGAACACTCTGCAAAACTTCCTTGTCAAGAGGAATTGAGGCCGGGGGAGGTAGGTCAGGCAAAGGAATGCACTCTTCCTCTGCATGGAAGCCTTCATCTACCTCCTCCTCGGCAAGAGGAGCAGTAGATTCAGTTGGATCATGGAGATTCTCCTCACTTGAGAGGGATGGTTCTAAACCACCAAAGTCCAGCAGCTCCAAGAACTCTGTAGCCACACGGGACGCCTCCTTCTCCAGCCTGTAGATCTCAGCATCCCTCATCTGGCGTAGCTCCTCACGTGACACGTCCCCAAGAAGGGACACGCCGTCTTCCTGCTGCTTCTGCAGACGTTCAATCTCCCTCTCGAGCCGCAGGATCTCCTCCATCTGACGGCTCTCCTCTTCAGAGGTGTGGCTGTAGGACAGAGTCTGGGACAGCTCCTTCTGTTGACCAGAGGAACGGCAAAATTAAGAGCGTCATGCAGTTACATTTACAGCTCATAATCTATTGTTTGTGGATCATTTCATATTTGAATTTAAAGTACAATTACCTTCTGACAAGCGCCGTTCACCACCGAGTTCCTAAAACAAAAGATTAAAGCATTAATCATCATGTCTGACATCTGCCATATGAAGCCTTCAGATGGCATCCTCATTTCACTCATTCTGAAAATAAAATAAACACATACAAAAGCAAAAAAAAAAATGCTTCTTAAGCTAAAATCAACATCAACAATAACTGTAATAATTATTGTTTAGAGTCATGTTTCCTGTGAGACTGCACCACCTCACATCATACTCTCTCTCGTTTCCATCATGTGTGAACCGATGGAGACTTTGAATTTTTACTTTTCAATTTTTACCGTTGACAGGCCGAACTATGCCTGACTCATGATGACAGCCTGTCCTCGTTGTCTTCACAACCAGAGGGTGCAGGGCAGATGTTAGAAAAGCATCTGTTCTGCAGTGATGATTCACAAGAACATGAGCATATCAAAATGCGGCACACTGTCTCATTGTGTGATACTACAGATTAAAATTTTGAGCAGCCCCACATACAGCATGACGCTGCACCATTCTGTGATTGTAACTATGATTAAAAAATTCATACTGTATATCACATAAAAATAGTTTTTATAAGGAATTGAAGACACAGAACACTTCTTCTGACTGAGCAATTTGCTTGGACAATAGGGTTTCAAGCAGCTAATATAGTCTGCGATAACTGCGTTTGAGTGTTTCACCAAATAAGTATCCCTCTGCTTTAGCAGTGCTCTATTAATATTTAAATAATTTAATAAGTAGCAGTTGGGAGCTCCTTCTTATCTAACTAACTAACTAACCTGCACTTATATAGCGCTTTTCTAGTCACAAAGACCACTCAAAGCGCTTTCACTAGTACTAACCCTCTATTCTAAGGGCCTATAGGAAACAGATATCTAGGGACAATTTAGAACAGCCAATTAACCTAACATGCATGTCTTTGGATTGTGGGAGGAAACCGGAGCCCCCGGAGTAAACCCACGCAGCACAGGAAGAACATGCAAACTCCACACAGAGAGGTTCCTACCCCTGCCAGCCGAGAACTGCTGTTGCATACCTTAACTTCCCCAGTGAGGAGCTATTTGGAAGAAAGACAGACTTCACATCCTGGAAGTTCTCGTGTGTGGTAGACTGCAAGTCTAAAATAGAACATTACTGGCACATGCCTCTAGGGGGAACTACCTGTATTGTTCAGCACTACTATGAAGGGGACACATTAGAATAAGAGTGTGAAAACCCCGCGCAGAATCCATGTTCAGTCTATATTATGTGTGTTACAGAATAAACGGCAGAGTTAGCCAAAGAAATAACTCAAGTGTGATCATTGCTACACGGTAGGATATCACACAATTGGCGACGAGGATTAAAAGAAAAAAATCAGCGGCGAGAAACAGAGAACATTGCAAGTGTGGCGAACTCAAGTGACTCCAGTAGTTCGAGTGCAAGTTCAGAGGAGGAAAAACGAGGTTTCCCCACCACGACGAGCAATGGCGGCTGTAATCGGAACGGTAACCCCTTTTGATAACTCGACTCAGTCATGGGAAGAATATAGTGAAATGTTGGACTTTTTCTTCCAAGCTAATGACATTGAGGAGCCAGACAAAAGGAAGGCTGTACTGTTGAGTGGAGTTGGTGCAACTACTTACAGCTTGTTGAGAAATTTAATAAGCCCTGCATTACCGAAAGATAAAACGTACGACCAGCTTACTGCTGAGCTTCAGAAGCACTTCAGCCCCAAACCGAGTGAAATCGTGCAACGATTCAAATTTAATTCACGCATAAGGAGGAACACTGAGTCCATAGCAGAGTATGTGGCAGAATTGAAGAAATTAACACTGCACTGTGATTACAAAGACTCATTGGAAGAAATGTTAAGAGACAGACTTGTGTGTGGAGTGAATGATGACCGAATGCAACGGCGACTTTTATCTGAAACAAAACTCACTTTTGCGAAGGCTTTGGAATTATGCCAAGCGATGGAAACAGCATCTAAAGATGTGAGAGAGATGCAAGGGAAGCTAACAGAGGACACAGCAACGCATGTTCGTGTGCCTAAGACCCAAGTAGGTGTCCACAAAGTGTTGACTGACAAAACTCAGCACAAATTCCCCAGTTGTTATCGCTGCAAAGGCCAGCACAATGCCGCCGAGTGCAAATTTGCCACTGAGCTGTGTCATAATTGTGGCAAGCGAGGGCACATTAAGAAAGCATGTAGAATAAAGGTGGACAGCGCACAGGTGCTGAAAGCGACAGTTAATGGGCAAAAGTATGAAAACAAGGGCCCAGGAAAGGAACAGCGAGCGAATCAACTGAGAGGGGAGGGAGAAAGTGATACAGAAGACATGGATTTTCACACAATTTACAACACGTCAGAGGAGCTGACCAAGGTAGCGCCCATCACGCGTACCATGAATGTTAATGGAATGAAAGTAACATTTGAAGTGGATACAGGCTGTGGAGTAACCATATTAAGTAAACAGCAATATACACAACTGTGGAAGAAAACAGACACAGCAGAATTAAATCCCTGTTCATTAAAATTAAAAACATACACAGGAGAGAAGCTAGACGTGCTAGGCATGGCACAAGTGAAGGTGCAGCACGAAAACAAAGAAAAGGACTTACCTGTAGTAGTAGTTGGGAGCGAAGGACCAAATCTACTAGGGCGAAGTTGGCTACAAGAACTGGCCATGATTGATCAGTTGGTGAATAAAGTGGAATCTCAGCCCAAATTGCAGCTGGAGGAGATCCTCGAAAGACACGCTGAGGTGTTCAAAGAAGGCTTAGGACAGCTAAAAGGTGTCACTGCAAAGATTAATGTGGACAAGGAGGCCCAACCACGATTCTGCAAACCCCGACCGGTACCCTATGCAGTCAAGCCACTGGTTGAAAGCGAGCTACAGAGGCTGCTGGATGACAAGATCATTGAGCCAGTGCAGGTTGCAGAATGGGCGGCGCCCATAGTCCCAGTGAGAAAGCCGGATGGCTCCATTAGAATATGTGGAGATTACAAACTCACTGTCAATCGAGCATCACGGGTGGATCAGTATCCAATTCCTAAAGTGGAGGACCTCTTCGCACAGCTGAACGGCGGCCGACACTTCACGAAATTAGACATGAGTCACGCTTACCAACAAGTAGTCCTGGAAGAAGAATCAAGAAAGTATGTAACCATCAATACACACAAAGGCTTATATACCTACACACGCTTACCATTTGGAGTAGCTTCCAGTCCTGCTATATTCCAGAGAACTATGGAGGGCATCCTAGGTGGAATTCCGAATGTTGCCATTTATTTGGATGACATCCTTTGTACAGGACCAAATGAACAAGAACATCTGAAAACGCTGGAGGAAGTGCTTCAACGGTTGGAGAAAAGCGGTCTGAGGTTGAAAAGAAGCAAGTGTGAGTTCATGGGAAAAGAGGTGGTGTTCCTAGGCCACAAGATCAACGCCAGTGGTCTACACCCTCTAACAGACAAAGTGGAAGCCATTGCGGAGGCGCCTGAGCCACAAAATGTTACTGAGTTAAAAGCCTACCTGGGCTTGTTGAACTATTACCATAGGTTCCTCCCAAAGCTCTCCACGCTGCTGGCACCACTACATACCTTACTTAAGAAGGAAGAAAAATGGTCATGGGGGGTCAAGCAGCAGAAGGCGTTTGAAGAGTCCAAAGCGCTACTTCAGTCCTGTAGTGTGTTAGTGCACTATGATTCAAACAAACCACTCATCCTGGCGTGTGACGCATCACCCTACGGTGTGGGTGCTGTACTCTCTCATCGTATGGAGGATGGCTCAGAGAGACCCATAGGGTTCGTCTCAAGAACTCTTAGTGCAGCTGAGAAAAACTACTCCCAGCTAGACAAGGAGGGCCTTGCAGTAGTATTTGGTGTAAAAAAATTCCACAAATACCTGTACGGGAAACAGTTCGCTATAGTGACTGACCACAAGCCACTAATTTCACTGTTCAGTGAAATGAGAGCCATACCCCAGATGACATCTCAGAGAATTCAGAGATGGGCCGTTACATTAGCAGCGTATGAGTACACCATCGTTTACAAAGCCGGACGGGACCATACGAATGCTGACGCGATGAGTAGGCTACCCTTGGATGGAGGAAGAGACAGCACGCCTGAGGAGGAGGAGAGAGTGCTATTGTTTGAAGATATTGGCGTGCCCCTGGTGAACGCACAACAAATAAAGAAGTGGACAGACAAAGACCCTGTTCTAGCAAGAGTGCGAGAATACATCTTGCGAGGATGGCCGAAGATGAACAGTCCTGAGTTCATTCCCTATGCCAGACGACAGGATGAGCTCAGCACCCAGGAAGGTTGTATCCTGTGGGGAGGACGCGTGGTTGTTCCACCACCTGGTAGGAATGCCTTACTGCAACAACTACACCAAGCACACCCTGGCATCACTCGCATGAAAGCGTTGGCGAGGAGCTACATGTGGTGGCCCAACATGGATGCAGAGGTGGAGGCGCTTGTGAAGTCATGTGCGGCATGCCAGGAGAACAGGAACAGTCCTCCAGCAGCCCCACTACATCCCTGGGAAGTTCCAGATAAACCATGGAGAAGAATTCACATTGACTACGCAGGTCCATGGATGGGAAGAATGTTCCTGATCATAGTTGACGCATACTCAAAGTGGATCGATGCATATTCTGTGAGTAGCTCTACTTCTACTGTTACCATTGAATGTCTTAGAAAGAGTTTCAGCCAACATGGGCTACCTGAAATCATAGTATCAGATAACGGTACATGTTTTACGAGTGAACAGTTCCAAGAGTTTTCTGAAAAGAATGGCATACGTCACATCACGACTGCGCCATACCATCCTTCTTCTAACGGCTTAGCCGAGAGGGCCGTGCAGACGTTCAAGTCACTCATGAAAAAGATGACAGGAGACTCTATTGAAACCCGAATGTCGAGAGCTCTGTTCAGCTATCGAATAACACCCCAATCTACAACTGGCAAGTCACCAGCTGAGCTGTTGTGTGGAAGGAAGTTGAGGTCAACATTTGACTTAATACATCCAGACTTCAGAAACAAAGTGCATGATAAACAAGAGAAACAAAAAGGTTATCATGACATGCATGCTAGAGAGAGAATACTGAGAGAAGGAGACGTGGTCTACACCCGCAACTTTGGCTCAGGACCAGCCTGGGTACCAGGAGAAATAACAGAAAAGACAGGCCCTGTGTCATTCAAGGTGACATTAGGTCATGGACAAGTGGTGAGGCGACACATCGACCAAGTTCGTGGTAGGAGCTCCATTCCCCTGCCGATGGCACCAGAGGTGTTGTCTGACACCCATCCTGAGGAGAGCATCAACGAACCACCACTTCAGGTGAAACCTGAGGTAACCGTCTCTGCAGATTCTACGGGCAGCACTGCAGCAGCCGAAACAGTGGAGCAGTCTGAGTCTTCACCTGCAGTTGGCTCACCCGCCGTGAGAAGATCTCAGCGAGCTCGGAGAGCTCCAGACTACTTGAAGGACTATACTTAGTCAGTAGTGAGTTCCCCAGCCACAGGACAAGAATGCGTCCTGGAACCTCACTGGGATGCGGTAGTCAAACCAAATCCCCAGTTAGACTGTTATGTGTGTTATACATGTGAAAAAAAAAAAAAAAAAAGAAAGAAATTATGTGTATGACACATGTGTTTAAGAAATTAAAAAGTAACTGTGATAGTTCAGGGTTAAATTGGAGTTCCAGGATGTCTAGTAATTGGCTAGTGTAATTAAGAGTAGTTTAATCTAGAGGGGAGGGATGTGGTAGACTGCAAGTCTAAAATAGAACATTACTGGCACATGCCTCTAGGGGGAACTACCTGTATTGTTCAGCACTACTATGAAGGGGACACATTAGAATAAGAGTGTGAAAACCCCGCGCAGAATCCATGTTCAGTCTATATTATGTGTGTTACAGAATAAACGGCAGAGTTAGCCAAAGAAATAACTCAAGTGTGATCATTGCTACACGGTAGGATATCACATCGTGTTTTGGGTTCATGGAAATAATTAGCCCAGTTAGCTGCAGTTAGCTTACTTTTAAAATTAGCTACCAGAAAGTTAAAAACTCACAGCACACAGTTCCTACTGAGACATCGCAATATAATGTATGTTTCTGACTCTTTTATATCATTTGAAGCTGCCTATTAGAAGGCAGAGAAAAGCATATCAACAAAAGCAGAGATACTTTTACAGGTGTTAGCTAACTAGCTAGTTAGCATTTTTCTTGACAAAAGAGGCCTCCAGACAAGTATTAATATAAATGACTTTTGGACAATAGCAAATTTTGTTGGACATGTGTAAAATATTCCAAGCGTAGCAATTGGGAACTACTTGTTCTCATCCTGTCTCAAAAGACAGGGACTATTTTGTGTCAATAGGTAACTACAAATCCGAGTGAACGAAAATAACCTGTGGAGTTCCCCAAGGTTCCATTTTGGGACCTCTGCTTTTCAAAATCCACATGCTCCCACTAGCTCAAGTCATAAAAAAAACAACAAAATATATTACCATAATTATGCAGATGATGCACAAATCTACATAATCATCTCACCAGGAGACTATGGTCCAATTAAAACCCTGCTCAAATGCATTGGTCAAGTTAAAGAGTGGATGTGCCAGAATTTTCTTCAGTTAAACAAAGACAAAACCAAAATAATAGTTTGTGGAGCCAAAGAAGAAAAGACTCAAAGTAAGTACTCGGCTTCAATCATTCATCTTCTACCGCTTAATCCTTTTCAGGTCGCGGGGGGGCTGGAGCCTATCCCAGCATCTTTGGGCGAGAGGCGGGGTACACCCTGGACAGATCGCCAGTCCATCGTCGGGCCAACACAGAGAGACAGACAACCAATGATGCTAAAAACCAACAGCCAAGCTAGAAATCTGGGTGTGGCTCTGGACTCAGACCTGAATTTTAACAGCCACATTAAGACAGTAATGAAATCAGCCTATTATAACTTAAAGAACATAGCGAGGACTAGAGGTCTGATGTCTCAGCAGGATCAAGAAAAACTTGTCCATGCATTTATCTTCAGTAAACTGGACTACTGTAATGCTGTCCTCACACGTCTCCCTAAAAAGTCCATCAGACAGCTGCAGTTGGTTCAGAACGCTGCAGCTCGAGTCCTCACTAAGACCAAGAAAGTAGCTCATATAACTCCAGTTCTCAAATCTTTACACTGGCTTCTTGTCTGTCAAAGAATAGATAGCAAAATACTGCTGTTGGTTTATAAAGCTCTGAATGGTTTAGGGCCAAAATACACTTCAGATCTGTTAGTCCATTATGAACCACCCAGAGCTCTCAGATCATCAGGGTCAGGCCCACTATCTGTGTCCAGCGTTAGAACCAAACATGGTGAGGCAGCGTTTAGTTTTTATGCCCCTCACATATGGAACAAACTCCCAGAAAGCATCTGGGCTGCTGAAACTCTCAGCTGCTTTAAATCCAGGTTAAAAACTCTTCTATTTGCCGTGGCCAATCTGTCAATCTCCTACAATGCACTGTAAATTTTTATTTCTGTCATATTCTATTTTAGCCTGCTTTTGTTTCTCTTTAATTTACTTCTGAGTTTGCTTTTAATTTCTCATGTATTCCTTTTGCAACTTGCTCTAATGCTTTAATGTTTTTATGTAAAGCACTTTGAATTGTCTTGCACACAAAATGTGCTATACAAATAAACTTGCCTTGCCTCATATAGTCATATCGCTGTTGGTGAAAGAATACAATACAAACAAATCACAATTTGTTGCCACTTATTACTCTCAACTTATAAACTGCATTTGTGGAAATGTTTAAAAGCAGTGTTACATTAATATTGCTTAAATAAAAAGCAAACAGAACATGGGAAAGCATCATAAATTAGGTGGCTATTTGTTCACTACTTCCAGTCTCATTCATTCATTCATTCATCTTCTTCCGCTTAATCCTTTTCGGGTCGCGGGGGGACTGGAGCCTATCTCACTGTTCAGTAATTGAACCAAACCTGTGTTGAAGCTCAACCTTGATGACAACAAAAAACGAGCACCTGCAAGTACTCTGTTGCACGCCTTGCTACAGTACGAGTCCCCATGAGCCCATTTTCAAGTGACAAACACACACTCACACGGAGAGACTCACAAGGTGAAAACAAAACTGCTGACACAGCAAAGTATACCTTGTTTTCTCCCCATTTGCTGCCAACTTCTGCTCCTCCTCCTCCTCCTTCTCCTTAATCAGCCTTTGCTCCTCTTCCTCTGCCTTTCGCTTCAGCTCCTCTTCCAATAGCTTCCGTTTCTCCTCCTCTTCCTCCATTCTCCTCCTCTCGGCTTCTACACGCCTCCTCTCCTCTTCTCCTCTCCTCTTTCTTTCCTCCTCTTCCTCTCGCTTTTGCTTCTCCTCCTTGAGTTGACGATAGAGCAATCTGGCCAGCTGGCCTCGGTGATGTTTCTGCAGGACGATGGCAGCCAGACGCAGGCGCAGGAATACCCGTCTCCAAAAGTGAGCGCGGTAGTTCTTCTGGATGGTGACAATGCTGGACAGAGCCCTCTTATACTGTTTCCTGATAAGAAATTTTGAAAAAAGGCACATTCTTCAGTCAACGGTCATATTTTAAATCTGGCATCATCTCAAAACATTCTGGGCCACCACAAACATATTTGTAAAGTTGCTCAGCCCCATGCGGTCTCCTCCTAACGCCCGCTGCGTTTCTCTGTTCAAATAAACACCAGTCAGAAGGGCTGTACATTGTGAGCTGTGCAATGTTTAGAGTCTGATGAGCCTGTGCTGCTCCATTGTGGCGGTGTGGGCTGCTCTGTTTAGCCCTGTGACTAAGCCCCATCACCCACACACAATACATGCATTCAATACGCACACACACTCGCACGCATGAAAAACACGCACATAAACACACATGACTCTCAAGGACCACACACACTGCCGTGACTCTCTGACCCTGGGCTCGACCTAGTCTCCACAGTAATCACTTCACAGCCTTTGTCTGCTCTGAGGACGGACTCTGTGCAAGAGATAAAGTTACATGTAATAACACAAAGGCTTTGCTTGTGTCTTTGGGGAACTTTCCAAGGCACCATCTTTAGTAGGAATAACTCTGAGGGGAAGCAAACCCACAACCTGAGTGCTGTCATCGGTCCCATTATAGTCTCCCAAAGGAGCCTTTCAGTGGACTGTATGTAACTGTATACGGCAGCATGCAGGTGGAGTACAGCTAAGCTTCTTGCCCATGTGCGTCTGCGTGTGTGGATGTTCCATGAAATACTTGTTGCTCTGACTTACTGACCAACTAAAAGCATTTATCCAACACCAACTGTTCTGACAGTTGGACTTGTTCACGCTCACAGAGAGCTGTCTTTTTTTTTTTTAACATAACGTACGTACTAAGAGGCATGAAATGCATATGATTTCGTATTCCATTGTGTTTCACTATACACTGAAAGATACCACTTTGGGCAGTTTTATCCTTAATGATGCCATAATGCAAGTAGTTTTTTTTATACACACAAGATCTAACCAAACCTCTGAGGGTGCAGTGATGGACTACACTCATACCATAATGTGCTACATACTGATTATCTTTCTACATTTGCGTAAATAAACAGCATTATCAATTCATTTATATGCACAGACTATCATATGGGCATATTCCGTATTACGGTTCTGCGGACATACTCATTGAGAGTGACAAACAGCATGCTGGTATGGAATTTCGGATGCGGCCAGGAACCTGAGGCAGCACTAATTATCAGGTTGTAGGAACAACAATGACACTCTGCTACAAAACTGTGCCCCCAAATGTATAGCTGTTCGAACTTGTCTACAAGCAGCCAACTTGACAACATATGAACGCTAATTGTAGCTTCATAAAATCAGCAAACTTTATGAGCTATTGCACACAGGTTATTTACCAGTTTGATGCAAGTAACTCTTATCTTCATATTATGCTGAAAAGGTGAGCAGATCTTGAAATGGCACCTCTACAATCTTAATAAAATCATTAAATTTGACATAATACACGTGAGATATTGCTTTTTACCTGGGAAAAAAAGCACATTTTCTCCATAATTTTTTGTGATATGCATTTGTCCTTACATTAAATACTACATTAAATGACACCAAAATGTAACTACTAATGACGGAATGTGGGATTTATGATGCTTAGCACTGGAGGTTGTGATTTGTTGTGCCTACACAGTAAGGCTACGTGCGGTAGAACACAATGTGAGTGAGACATCGGTCTTGACAGTTCACTGCTTTCTAAACCAATGACTGATGCACCAGAGAGTCAGCAAAATTTCAGTTGCCATAACACACATGCACTCACACACTAAAAGGTGGACACGTGTGCAAAGGCATGCACGAATGCACACAATCCAACCCCCCCCACCCCCACCCCCACCGCCCCTTCCAACAGCCTGCTCACAAGTCACACACCTTTGCAGCAAAAATAAACACTGCCAAGAGTCACTGCCCCTCAGCCACCCACCCCTCCTCCACACGCCACCGCTCACCTTGCCACATAGCTGAGGATGTGGGCGCGGATCACCATGCCAGCCCTGCGCCGCACCTCTTCCCTCTCCTTCTCCAGCCTTTGCTCCAGGGCCTCCTTCAAGAACACCTGCGGGACGAGCAGCGCCACGGCCGACAAGGGGGTGACAGAGAGAGGGAGAACGACAGAGAGGGAGTTTGGGACAAGAAACAGGATGGGTTAGTTCCTCTTCCTATCAAGGCTGTAAAAGAGGGCCCACCAAGATGTGAAGGGCCCCCCGTTGTCTGTTGGCAGCACCCTGTGCCCACTGCAGAGGAGGCTGGGGTGACAGCTGGGGCTAGCAGGCTAGCTGCTCTCCCTGACTGCAGAAAAGAGCAGAAATTAAAACTGGCAGTGGGACTGCGGTGTTGCTGCTACTGCTACTGCTGCTGCTGCTGCTGCAGAGCCTCATTGTGTTCAAGCGTCCTTCCTGAGCATTTCCCTTCTGCTGCTACTGCTGCCGTTCGACTGACGTACACAGGCAGAGAGGCACAGAGAGGGAGGGCAAATGTAGGGAGAGGAGGGATGAAGGGATGAGGGGGAGGGATGGTGGCTGGTGTCCAGACAGAAAGCCACACCCCCTCCTCGCTCTTAGGAAGGAAGAAGAAAGAGTTTGGTTAACCCTTCCTTCACTTCGTGAGACTTCTTTTGACATAAGGATTCTTAGCAGAGAAGGAGCACAGTTACAACATGACATTATAAAGCATAAAAAGATTCTGCACGTCTCAGGGCAAAAGCAGCCAGCTTAGATGCTGCCGGGCTGCACGATCAGCTTCTGAGGGGGAAAGACCTTTGGCTGGATGTGTGTGTGTGTGTGTGTTTTCATGTCCCAGATGTTCCACTTATCAAAGGATCCCACAGCTGCAGCCCTGCCTGTCTCAGTAAAGTCTGGGAGAGGAGGAAGCTTCCTCTTCGTCCACATCCTTCCCTCTCGCCTGTAAAACAAATGGCTCACAACACACACACACTCACACAATCCATGCAACATCATCCAAGCCCTTAATTCTGGGCACACACTTCCTCTGTACACAATCAGCACATATATAATTACACACAGATTGTTTCTCCAAAGGAAATTTCGCCCCCTTCCGCGTCTCAGCCCCCTTCCCGCAACCCACAGTACATTACCCTCAACCCAAAAATATTGTGCTGCCATGCACGAAACGACCTACACGCCACCTTTTGGAGATTTGCTTTGAAAAACTTGCACAGCCATTTGCGAAAGGGCAGCCCTGCAAACATAATGAAGTTTTACCCACAGTGACTCCAGAGATGTGTGGCAAATCTAATATACATTGGCATGTGCACATTAGTGGTTTTGTGCCAATTCAAAAGGAACCAAACATGTGGCTCGCATCAAACATTTTCTGCCTTGACGTATATTTCGGCGTGCCATGTGTACAGCTGACACTATTCATAGTCTGCCAGCCAAATGGGCTATTACAACAAAACCGTCCAAAATGGACCTGACAAATCGGTAACGTCTCAGCGATTTTTACAGCCACGCAGGAACCACAACTTAGAGCAGGAAGTGAGAGCAGGTCAAACGTGCATTTAGCTGATTTTTTAAAAGACCTCCATGAAAATTTATTCATATCCTCTCTCGGCTTTGTGGAGATGTTTTAGGCTGAGTAAACACAGGTTTTACTGTCTGAATCAAACACGTCCTTAAAAAGTTAATCATTCAATGACAGTTGAGAGAGAAACAGAGGGCGGGCAGCAGCAGGGGGAAATTTATGATTATCTGGAACAAAGACCAGAAAGAAATCAGCATCATTGAGACAAGAGCATGAGATGTGACATTCCTCCAACCTCTCCACTTCCAAATCACATGTTTGGAGTTTAGTTTATTAAATCAACAGCTCAGTCGGTGTCAAGAGGCTCAGGCTCTTCCAGCTACAATCAGTCTGCCTCATAGTTACTGTAAGTCCTGCAATGGGTCACAGTTACTGTAACAGCATTGGGGTTTTCAGGAATTCAGTCACGGTTGTCAACAAGAGAGCTGTAGAGCGACCGACCAGCAGAAACAAATCTTTGAGACATGAGTCACGGCAACTGTGATACGCATTAACAGCTTGAGGATGACAAAAGCTTGAGACTCGTAAAGTTTGGAAACGCACTGGAGAATTCAACACCATTTTGTGTCTTTGCGGAACCCTGTGCATGACATATAGCATACAATAAAATAAGCCAACGTGTGCTGAACATTAAACATTTGACATTTAAACTAATCGCTTACACCAAAGGACTGCAACAATTCAATCTGGAGGCATGTGACTCTTTGCCCACAACTAGTGGTTTGTTACATTGTTGGCTGAAAAAGAAATCCTCACAAATATACAATCCCCAATTCCAATGAAGTTGGGAAATTGTTTAAAATTTAAATAAAAACAGAATACAATGAATTGTAAATCCTTTTTAACCTATATTCAATTGAATACACTACAAAGACAAGATATGTAATGTTTAAACTGATAAACTTTATTGGTTTTTTTTTTTCAAATATTCACTCATTTTTAATTTAATAATTGCAACACATTCAAAGAAATCAAAAAGCTCAAAATGCTGGGACAGGGGCAAGAAAAGACTGGAAAGCTGAGGAATGCTCAAAAAACACCTTTCTGGAACATTCCACAGGTGAACAGGTTAATTGGAAACAGTTGAGTGTCATGATTGGGTACGAAAGGAGCATCCCAAAAGGCTCAGTTGTTCACAAGCAAGGATGGGGTGAGGTTCACCACTTTGTGAACAACTGCATGGACTAATAGATCACCGGTTTAAGAACAATGTTTCTCAACGTACAACTGCAATGAATTTAAGGATTTTATCATTTACAGTCCATAATATCATCAAAAGATTAAGAGAATCTGGAGAAATTTCTGCACGTAAGCAGCAAAGCTGAAAACCAACATTGAATGCCTGTGACCTTCGATCCCTCAGGGAGCACTGCATTAAAAACCGACATCATTCTGAAAAGGATATTACCACGTGGGCTCATTCACACTTCAGAAAACCATAGCCAGTGAACACAGTTCGTCACTACATCTACAAATGCAAGCTAAAACTCTGCCATGCCAAGCAAAAGCCATAGCAGCTTGAGTAGGTTCATTTGGTCTTCTTTTAATTATTTGCCTTTTGATCTGCCTTTTGATTTGCCTTTTCGATCTGCTCCGATCTGCTCCAGGACAAACTGTCCCTGCTCAACGTGCCTGACTCCCTCTGCAGGTGGATCACCGACTTCCTGACGGACCGGAGACAGCATGTGCGGCTGGGGAAGTCTGTCTCAGACTCTGTTAGCATCAGCATTGGATCACCCCAGGGCTGTGTACTTTCCCCCCTACTCTTCTCCCTTTATACCAACTCCTGCACCTCCTCCCACCAGTCTGTTAAGCTGATTAAGTTTGCGGACGACACCACCCTCATCGGGCTCATCTCCAACGGCGACGAGTCCGCCTACAGGGAAGAGGTGGCCCAGCTGGTGTCCTGGTGTAGCCACAACAACCTGCAGCTGAATGTTCTGAAGACAGCGGAGATGATTGTGGACTTCAGGAAAGTCACATCCCCCCTGCCCCCGCCCTCACCATCACAGGCTCTCCCATCACCATTGCAGATTCCTTCCGCTTCTTGGGCACCACCATCACCCGGGACCTCAAATGGGAGCCAACCATCAGCTCCCTCATCAAAAAGGCCCAGCAGAGGATGTTCTTTCTGCGGCAGCTGAGGAAGCTCAAGCTACCCACCAAGATGTTAGTGCAGTTCTACACGGCCATCATCGAGTCCATCCTCACCTCCTCCATAACTGTGTGGTATGCAGGAGCCACTGCCAGGGACAGACTAAGGCTGCAGCGCGTCGTGCGCACTGCTGAGAAGGTGATAGGCTGCGAGCTCCCATCTCTCCAGGACCTGTACATCTCCAGGACCCGGAGGCGTGCTGGCCGGATCATAGCCGATCCTTCACATCCTGGTCACGTGCTGTTTGCCCCCCTCCCCTCAGGTAGAAGGCTTCGGTCCATTCGGACTAAAACCTCCCGTCACATGAACAGCTTTTTCCCCTCTGCCATCAGACTGCTGAACACTAAGTGACTTTTGACTCTCGTGCACTATGTACAGCAGCTCAACCAGACTCATGTCAATCATCACTGTTTTTCTGTTGCATTATTGACTGCACTATGTGGTACTTCACATTATCCGCTACATGCTAATTTTTTAAAACTGCCTTGACTAGTACTACTCATTATTACTATTATTATTATTATTATTACTTATTATTACTTATTTTTCTACACTTATTGCACGTTTCTAGTCCTTTAGTTTTTTAGTTTATCCCTTTTTCTCATTATGTTTTTAATGTTGCAGCATGGCACCGAGACAAATTCCTAGTTTGTGTATTACATGAACAATGGCAATAAATCTGATTCTGATTCTGATTTGTTCTTATTAAAGACAAAGATAGAAAGGAGATGTTTTTACCTTCTTTTCTTTACATGTTTCGATTGTTCACTGCAGTCTTCATCAGAAGTGTCAGCTGATTGCTGCGAGGTGTCGTTTATCAGCTGACTTTCATAGGCGGGGCCAGCCCAGCAGAACTGTCAGATCCACCGAGCCGGGCCCGCTTTCTGCCATCCGATGGTCTCTGGAGAATGTGGTCCCAGGTGTGGGAAAGCATAAAGGCCCCCTCATCCCGATTCATGCTGTCTTTTCCCCGCTTCCTGATTTCTTTGACCTCCTTGATCCAGCGTTTGTGTCTGTTGCTCTCCGACCCAATAATTTTTGTGTTGTCCCAGTCCATGACGTGATTATTTCTTTTGCAGTGATCTGATATTGCTGATTTTAATGCTGCTGGTTCTGTCTTTTCTTTTTGTGATCTTGTGAGTCGTCCTTGTGTTTCCTTCTCACATTCCTTCTGGTGTTGTTTTCTTTTTTCTTGTGGTGAATGATCTTCCAGTTTCTCCAATGTAGGTTTTGTTGCATGATCTGCATGATATTTCATATATTACGTTGTTTTTGTTTTTTTTTTTGCCTTGTTCTGTTTTGTCTTTGGGGTGTACTAATAGCTGTCTTAATTTTTTGTGTGGTTTTACTGCTGTGTTTGTGTTTTTTTGTGATCCTTTGAATTGGTTCTGTTATCCCTCAGATGTATGGTATGGTTATGATGTCCTTGTTTTTGATTTCGGCTTTTGTTCTGTGTCTTGTTTCCTGTTTGTTTTCGACTTGCTGTTTCCCTTTGTTTATGGCCCATACTGGATATTGGCAGCGTGTGAGTGCACGTTTTATGTGGTTTTCCTCCTCCTGTCCGTCTTCTTGGTCTGTGATCATGGTGGCCCGTTCATATAACGTCCTGACAACTGATAGTTTGTGTGCTGTGGGGTGTTCTGATGTCCATAGTAGGTATTGATCTGTGTGGGTTGGTTTCCTGTAGACTGTGATTTTTATACTGCCGTCATCGTTGTGATGGATTTTCATGTCCAGAAAGGCTATGGTACCATTTTCTTCCTCTTCTTGTGTGAATTTTATGTTCCCAGTGCTGTCTATGCTATTCAGATGTTCAGTGAGTTCTTGTGTGTGTCCTTTCTTTATTTTTTCCAATATGTCGTCCACATATCTCTTCCAGAGGGTGGGTTTGCATTGTATGGGTGCTGTGTTGATGGCTTTATTTTCCAGATCCTCCATGAAAAAACTGCTCATGATAGCTGATAGTGGGTCTCCCATTGCAAATCCTTCTTTTTGTCTGTAGATTTTTTTCTCGGTATTGAAAATAGGTGGATTTTGCAACAAATTGTAATAGTCCAGATATGTCGTCAACTGTGAGATTTGTGCGTCTTTTAAGGGTTCTGTCATTCTTGAGGCGTTCTTGCACTATGTGTAGTGTGACATCAACAGGGATCTTTGTGAATAATGAAATGACATCATGTGAAATGAGGATCTCGTCTGATTCTATTTTCTTGTTTTTGAGTTCTTGTGCCAGTTCTTTTGAGTTTTTGTAGTGGTATTCTGATAGTCCAAGGAAGTATTTGATGATTTAAACCAGGGCTTTTGACAAGTTGTATGTAACTGATCCAGTGCTGTCTACTATTGGTCGCAGTGGGATATCCTTCTTATGTATTTTTGGAGTTCCATAGGGGGTGATATTGGCTGTGGGTGTCAGGTGTTCGTATGCGTCCTTTGTGATTTTTTTTTTTTTGCTTTCTAATAGGGGTTTGAGAAGGGCTTTTAGCATTTTTTTCCTTTTCTTCTGTGGGGTTTGTTTTCATGATTTCATATGTGCTGCTGTCTGCCAACATGGTTTCCATCTGTTTTTCATATGTTTCTGTGTCCCTTACTACTGTGGTTCTGCCTTTATCTGATGGGAGGATTGTGATTGTTCTATCTTTCTTGAGTGAGTTTAATACTTTTTCTTCTTCTTTTGTGATGTTGCTTTGTGGTAATTTGGCTGTTTTGAGGATCCCTGCAAGTGCATTTCGTAGTGTTGCTTTTTCAAAACTCTTGTTCCTGGATTTTTTCACATGCGAGTTCTGTTGCTAGGATGTACTCTTCATGGGGTATTTTGGTTGGTGTGATGGCAAAATTCAGTCCTCTGCTCAGCACTTTTTTCTCCGTGTCCGTGAGTGTGCTTTGTGATAAGTTTTTGACCCACTTAGCGTTCATTTCCGTGTATGTGAGAAGGAATGCGAGAAGGAAACACAAGGACGACTAACAAGATCACATAAAGAGAAGGCAGAACAAGCACGCAAAATTTATTGGATCGGAGAGAAACAGACACAAATGTTGGATCAAGGAGGCCACAGAAATCAGGAAGCGGGGAAAAGACAACATGAATTGGGATGACGGGGCCTTTATGCTTTCCCACACCTGGGACCACATTCTCCAGAGACCATCGGATGGCAGAAAGCGGGGCCAGCTTGGTGGATCTGACAGTTCTGCTGGGCTGGCCCCGCCTACAAAAGTCAGCTGATAAACGACACCTCGCAGCAATCAGCTGACACTTCTGATGAAGACTGCAGTGAACAGTCGAAACATGTAAAGGAAAGAAGGTAAAAACATCTCCTTTCTATCTTTGTCTTTAATAAGAACAAAAGGCAAATAAGCAAAAGCCATATATCAACAACACCCAGAGACACCGCTGGTTGGTTCTGGGCCGAACTCATCTGAGATGGACTGACGCAAAGTGGAATAGTGTGCTGTGGTCTGATGAGCCCACATTTCAAACTGTTTGTAGGAATCATGGACGTCGTGTCCTCCAGGCTAAAGAGGAAAAGGACCATCCAGATTGTTATCAGCATTAAGTTCAAAAGCCAGCATCTGTGAGGGTATGGGGGGGGGGTTAGTGCCCACGGCATGGGTAACTTACACATCTGTGAAGGCATCATTAATGCTGAACGGTACATATAGGTTTTGGAGCAAAATATGCTGCCATCCAACATATCCTGTTTATTTCATAAAGACAATGCCAAGACACATTCTGCATGTGTTACAACAGCATGGCTTCATAGTAAAAGTGTGCGGCTACTACACTGGCCTGCCTGCAGTCCAGACCTGTCTCCCATAGAAAACGTGTGGCGCATTATGAAGCACAAATACTGTATGACAATGGAGACCCCGGAATGTTAAGCAACTGAAGTTGTATGTCAAGCAAGAGTGGGAAATAATTTCTTCTACAAAGCTTCAACAGTTAGTGTCCTCAGTTCCTATATGGTTACTGAGTGCTGTTAAAAGGAAAACTGATGCAACACAGTGGTAAACATACATGCATTGCTGGCATCAAATTCAAAATGAAGGAATATTTGAAAAAACAAAAACAAAACTATAAAGTTTATCAGCTTGAACATTAAATATCTTGTCTTTGTAGTGTATTCAATTAAATATACAGGTAGGTTGAAAGGGATTTACAAATCATTGCATTTTGTTTTTTGTATTTTATTTACATTTTACACAATATCCCAGCGTCATTGGAATTAGGGTTTGTACAAAAAATATCAAATTCATATGGTGAAAGTATCAAACTTCATACTCAAAAATGACAAGAAAAGCGAACTTGTAAGAAAAAAGTAGTAAATTCATGAGCAAGGTCACGTTTATGAGTAAAACTTGCAAATTTAAAAGAACGAAACACAAATTCACAAGGAAAGTCACAATTTTAGAAGGAAAAAAGATTTATAATAAAGTTTATGACTCACATACTAATGAAAGATGTGATACATTTCAAACAAAACTTGCAAATTTAAGTGAAAGAAAAATGCATTTACAAGAAAATAGCAAACTTTTAAGCAAAAGAAATTCATTTACAGAAAAATTCATGAGAAGAAGTTACATCTATTAGTAAAAACTTACAATTTGCAATAAATAAGTCACAAATTTAAAGTATGTCTGAAATTGGAGAAATTTGTAAATTCTTGGAACAAAAGCTTCATAGTCAACAGGAAATGTTAAACACTAATACAACACTGTCAAAGGTTGCAGAGAAATTGGTAGCTCAGCAAATTATCCGCCATCTGAACCAGGTCTTGTGACAATAGCCTATAATATAAGGATGTTCCAATAAGCTTTCCTATTAATGCCAATATTTCTGTTATTAGTTTTTGTCTAGATTTCTTGTAGTTTTATATTCATTTTTTTTTACGTTTTAGGGTGACTTGTAACATATGTCCAGGGACTACAGATGAAAAATAGCCTTTTGGCTAACTCTGGCACATTTACAAAACTGTTCAACATCAATACTTATACTAATGACAATACAACACTTTAAAGGGGTCACTGACTGCACTTTTTCCCACATGTAAACAGCTTACCCAGGTCTTAATGAAATATGACTGGTTTCAGTGCATGTCTCGTTAAATCTCTGACTGCATTTGACTCCGCCCTCCCTCTTGCTAATCTTAGCTGGTTAGCTCCTAGCTCGGATGAGCCTTTAGCCAACTAATGTAAATTTGTCTTAAAGAACAAATGAAATAAACATCACTGGTGGATGGGAGTGTGTGGTTTCAGATAGACAGATGTATTTTATTGATCCCAAACTGGGAAATTACAGTGTAACAGCAGCATGACAGTAGACAACCAAATGACAGAAACACACGCATGACAGACAAAGGGATTACCCGTGGAAAGTAAAACTAACGACTATAAAACCTATATACATCACAGCTTAATATATGATGACCCGTATAAACACATGAATCATCCCGTTGCACAATGAAGGACTACCAAGAGCAGAGTGAAATGTGAGGTACCAGTTAGACTGTAAGGTGCAGTGTGGCAGCATAGTTATGACCAGGATACAACATCATAGTGAGTTACTGTACAGTGAAATTGCATGTGGCAGGAAAGATTTCCTGTATCTGGCTGTTCGACAGCGAAGCTGCTTCGCTGTCTGTCCAGTGTGTGGTGGAGGGGGTGATCAGGATTGTCCATGATGGATCGCAGTTTATTTAGTGTTCTCCTCTCCACCACTGTCTCAAAGGTCTCCAGTCTGAGACCAACTACAGAGCCAGCCCTCTTGATAATCTTGTCAAGTCTGTTGGTGTCTCTGGCCCTGATACTGCTACCCCAACAGACAGCAGCAAGGAAGATGGCGCTGGCGACAACAGTCTGGTAGAAAAGCTCCAGCATCCTGCTGGACACGTTGAAGGATCTCATCTTCCTCAGGAAGTAGCATCTGCTCATCCCCTTCTTGTACGCAGCAGTGTTGGATCTCCAGTCCAACCTGTTGTTGATCCTGACACCCAGATATTTGTAGTCCTCAACCACCCCCACATCCTCCCCCCTAATCTGCAATGGCTGAGAAGGCATCCTCCTCTTCCTGAAGTCAATCACCATCTCTCTGGTCTTGCTGATATTCAGCCTCAGGTGATTCTGCTCTGTCCACTCCACAAATCTGTCTACCAGTGCCCTGTACTCCCCCTCCTCTCCCCCTCTTATACACCCCACAACAGCTGAGTCATCAGAGAATTTCTGCAGGTGGCATGACTCTGTGTTGTACTGAAAGTCAGTGGTGTATAAGGTAAAGAGAAAAGGAGCGAGCACAGTCCCCTGTGGAGCTCCCATATCACTAGCCACCATGCCAGACAACACACTGCCCAGCCGGACAAACTGTGGCCTGCCTGTCAGGTAGTCAGTAATCCAGGAGATCACAGAGCTGTCAACCCCCATCACCCGCAGCTTCTCACCCAGCAGCAGTGGCTGGATGGTGTTAAAGGCACTGGAGAAATCAAAAAAAGTGATCCTCACAGTGTCTCCTCTGCCATCCAGGTGCAGATGGGCTTGTTGCAGCAGGTAAATGACAGCATCTTCAACTCCTAAATGGGGCTGATATGCAAACTGCAGAGGGTCCAGCCACATCTTCACTGCAGCCTCAGGTAGGCTAAGACCAGTTTCTCCAGGACCTTCATCACATGAGATGTGAGGGTAACTGGTCGGTAGTCATTCAGGTTCGATGGAGATGACTTCTTGGGGACAGGAACCAGGCAGGATGTCTTCCACAGCACCGGTACTCTCTCCAGACTCAGGCTCAGGTTGTACAGGTGTTTCAGTACCGGAGCTAGCTGGTTGGCACAGGTCCTCAGGGTCCTGGCGGAGATGCCATCAGGGCCTGCTGCCTTCCGCTGACGGAGTCTCTCCAGTTGTTTCTTAACCTGGTCTGTAGTCACCGTGATGTGAGGGAAGGTCCTGGTGTCCCTCGAGGAGGGGGGAGATGGCAAGAGGTGCTGCACAGGAGGGTGGGTGGGGAGGGGTGCGTGGGGGACTGGCTGTGTTTTGGGGGTGACAGACCGTGAGTTGAACCTATTAAAAAACAGATTCAGTTCCTCAGCTCTCTCCTGGCTCCCAGATGGCTGCCTGACTCTCCCCTTGCACCCAGTTATTTGTTTCATTCCCCCCCCCCACACACATCTTTAGCACTGTTTTGCCTGAGTTTATCTTCCAACTTCCTCCTATAACTGTCCTTGCACCTCCTCAGCATCTCTCTCAGCTCATGCTGCACTCCCCTCAGCTTCTCCTCATCTCTGGACCTAAAAACTCTCTTCTTTTTGTTCAGAAGTGCTTTCAGGTCACTGGTGACCCATGGTCTGTTGTTGGAGAAGCAGTGTACAGTCTGAGCTGGCATGGTCATGTCTTCACAGAATCTAATGTATTCTGTGATGCAGTCGGTCATATTGTCTATGCCCACCCCATGTGGTTCACAAAGTACGCCCCAGTCTGTTGTCGCGAAGCAGTACTTTAGTGCATCAGCAGCCTCCTGTGTCCACCTCCTCACAGTCCATGTATAAGCAGGCTGCCTTTGCACAAGGGGAATGTACTTGGGTGTTAACATGACCATGCAGTGATCCGATTTGCCAATGGGGGGTAGAGCTGTTGCACTATATGCATCTCTGACATTGGCATACAGTAAATCCAGTGTTTTGTTTTCTCTGGTGGGACAGTCAACAAACTGAGTGAGACATGATTAAAATCACCCGTGATGGCCATAAATGCGTCTGGGTGCTTCTCCAGTAATGTGGCCCCAGTGGAGCTGATGTCGTCACAGGCCACCGCTGCGTCAGCTGACGGAGGGACGTAGACGATAATAATTAAGGCACACTTCATTTCTTGCGGCATATAATAAAGTTGCATACTCACAGCCAGCAGTTCAATGTCCGGGCTGCAGCACTTTTCCTTGACATAAATATGTCCAGGATTACATCTCCTTTCATTGACATGAAGTGCCACTCCTCCTCCCCTCTTTTTCCTGCTGCTTATCACGTCTCTGTCCCCTTGTATAGTCTTGAAGCCAGGTATTGCTACGTTTACATCCGGGATCTGTGAGTGTAACCACGTCTTTGTGAAACACATGACACTACACTCACGATACTCCTTTTGCATCCTGACCAGTGCTGTAAGCTCATCTGTTTTGTTTCCGAGTGATCGCACGATCACGGTGATGACCATCGGTACAGACGGCTTATGCTTCCTCCTCCTCCTCCTCACCTTAGCTCCAGCCCTTCGTCTGTGGCATCTCCTCCTTAGCTCATCCGAGATGAGGGGCTTCGCTCCATGCAGCAGCGCTGGCCTCCTCAGCGCAATCAGCTGTTCGCGTGTGTAAACAATGCGTCCGCCCCCACCTCTATTGATTTCCATTGCCCGATGAAGAGAAAAAACTAGAGAAAGACCGGGCTAAAATAGAAAAAAAGTTGGTCTAGTCTTAATCCAAGTCTTCCTACCGATCCCTGGTTAATAAGAGACATACTATATACAGGAATAAGCAGATAAAAACACAAAGACACGAGAGAGTTGCTGCTGGTATAGCTGCCCTGCCTCTGGCGCCATTAAAAAAAGTTTCAGTGGTCAGTAGGATATGATCGGTCCCTGGAGTAAAATAAGGGACACTAGAGAAGTAGTACCTTTCTGCTCGGCCTACAACAAACTAGTGTCCCAGAGTGGTCTTCCTATACCCAGCACCATGCAAAGTACAATACATGGTCAATTCATCATCAATAAGTGGCCATTAGATCTAGCCTCTCACATGGTGAAGACCGTCTGCAGTGGCTCTCAGCACCACTCCCAGTATTGCAGAATGCAGCGGATCTAGGGGAGCACCCCCCCCCCCCAAAAAAAAAATAATCCAACATATTATTGGCTTGGCAGTGTGAGGAGTTGCGACCTCACTGCCATAAGTATACCATCTTATCGCAATGTAAAGTTTCACACCATGATGAGTTCAATTTTCACAAATCCTATACTTCCAGCCCCGGGAGTGGGCAGGAACTTAGCTGTGGCAGTCGGCACCAATCTTCTCAGTAGAAGAACATATGACGATGGGCCCTCAAATCTACCTGGAAGGGGCTCACCTGATCTCAGCACCAGGTCCAAGGTACTTTTGCTTTGTAGAAGACCCTTTGTGATGGCTACCTTCAACGCTTGTACCATCAAGGCTGACTGTGGAGCAAAGGAATTGGCCTACTGTACTGGTTCCTGCAATATCGGAATTTTAGGAGTTCAGGAACATTGTATAATTCATCAAGCACCTATTGAGTTTTACAAAGTTGAGGATTACCATCTGATAACCTCATCTGCCTGGAGCAACGAGGCGCAAGCCTCAGTCAGTGGAGTTGTACTTCTTTTGTGCAACTTTACCAAGGACGCTCTCTGTAATGTATGATCTTACTCCTGCCGAGTCCTGAGTGCAGTACTCTCTGGTAATTCAGCAACAACTGTTATAGTGACTTATTCTCCCACAAATGTAGCAGATGAAAGAGAAGTCAGGGAGTTTTATGACACTCTCCGAGCAACAATCCATACTACCCCAACCCACAACTTCTTAGCTATAGTGGGGATTTTAATGCAAGGCTAGGAAGAGAAAACATGTTTCCCTTTCTATGAGTCAACTAATAGAAATGACCAATATCTTGCTGACTTGCTAGTAGAAAACAACCTGCTAGCAGTCAACACCTGCTTCTAGAAGAGACCTGGGAAGAGGTGGACCTGTGAGGACCATGCAACCATGGCAAAACATCAACCAGATTACATACTAGTACATAAGAAGTGGTGGAACAGTGTCATGAACGCTGAAGCGTATAACTCTTTCTCAAGTCTTGGTTCAGACCATTGCATCATAAGTATCAAAGTCTGCATGTCCCAAAGAAGTGTTCAAAACATCCTCGCTATGACTGGAAACTGTTTGCATCAAGTCCTAACTTGCATCTATGGTAAAATATTGAGGTCCGAAACCGCTTCCACCTCTTAGAAGAAGAGGAAAGCAGAGACCCTACCGAGACATACTAACATTTTATCAATGCCAATGAAATGGCTTCAGAGATTTCTCTTCTGAGGAGAGTGGAATTGCGGAAGCCACTAAGATTGAGGCATCCTGACACGGTGAGGGCAAGAGAGAAGCTGGAGATAGCGAGACATGCTGTGGCAGCTGATGCAAGTCAAGACATGCGTGCAGCCGTAGACGAGGCTAGGACCTCACTGTATGGCACCTATGAATGCCTAATGGCAGAAGATCTAAAGGAAAAAGTCGAGAGAGTGGAACAAGCTCACTTATGCGGACAATACAGTGAGGACTGGAAGGTTGTAAACGAGATCATCAGTCGTAAAAAGTCAACAAGAGGCCACATTGCAGGGGTGGGCCCGAAAGAACGAGTTACCAACTCGTTTAATCACTTTAAGAAGTTGCCTGGCAGCTTTTCTGACAGCCTGAACACAGAGGAGGATGATATCCCTGATATTTTAAGCAACCTGGATATCAGTGAAAGGAGTGTGCCATATTGTATTGTTCACGTTAATATTGTTATAAATTTTGATACCGGTGTAAAAATGAATATTGCGATATTTGGGGTCTGCTGTGTGACAACGTCACACTGCATAGAAACGGCAAAACAAATATGGCGCGGGAAGCTGCAGCTCATAAGTCAGACCGTCTCCAGTTGAGTGGAAATATTTAAGTTTCACTTTCTGTTTCAGACTGCTGTCATGTTCAAATAAAAAAATGGTGCAGCAGTGTGGATAATATGCCTGCATTTTTTCGCTCGTCCACAACACCGCTGGAGCGGCATTAATGTTGGACAATGTGCAGCTTGAAGTGACTGTAGATTTTTACTTCCATTTTGGCCGCTTCACCTTGATTTTATTCAACCACCCGAAGAGAGAGGAAAAAAAAAAAAAACATCTGTTCAGTGCAACGAGAGCCAAAAGCCCCACGACAGGACCATGCAACAGAATGGTCCTGCAGGTGAAATGCAGGTAAAGTGATTCAACATAAAACCCGACCTCTGTGTGCAGTTAAGATGTAACGGTTTATATTATTTTCTTGTAATATTTGATACAGAACTAAAAATATTTTAAACTAAATCTGAGCTGCTGTTTATAAAGTGGAGATATAAGAGTTTTTGTTTTGTTTTTCCTGAATATGTTGAAGGTAAATAATGCTGGCCTGTGAAATTGTCATCGTGAAAATTCACAGAAATATCGTGATATCATTTTTAGGCCATATTGGACAAGTATGAAGAGGTAAAGAAAACACTCTCTCGGAAAAAGTGCAGGTCCGGATAACATCTCCCCAGAGGTCTTTAAAACCTGTGACTTGGATGATCTCATTCTGGCCCTCTGCAATCTTGCACTAATGAAAGACGGCAAACTAAATCAGTGGTTGCTCAAGCAGGTTCATTTTGTCTTCTTTTAATCATTTACCTTTTTGTTCTTATTAAAGACAAAACTAGAAAGGAGATGTTTTTACCTTCTTTACATGAGAAGGTAAAATCAGAATACCACTGCAAAAACTCAAAAGAACTGGCACAAGAACTCAAAAATATGAAAATAGAATCAGACGAGATCCTCATTTCACACGATGTCATTTCATTATTCACAAAGACCCCTGTTGATGTCACGCTACACATAGTGCAGGAACGCCTCAGAAATGACAGAACCCTAAAAAGACACACCAATCTCACAGTTGACGACATATCTGAACTATTACAATTTGTTGCAAAATCCACCTATTTTCAATACAGAGAAAAAATCTACAGACAAAAAGAAGGATTTGCAATGGGAGACACACCATCAGCCATCATGAGCAGCTTTTTCATGGAGGATCTGGAAAACAAAGCCATCAACGCAGCACCTACACAATGTAAACCCACCCTCTGGAAGAGATACGTGGATGACATTCTGGAGAAAATAAGGAAAGGACACACGCAAGAACTCACTGACCATCTGAATAGCACAGACAGCACTGGGAACATAAAATTCACACACGAAGAGGAAGTCCAGAAAGGCTGAAAATCCACCACAACGATGACTGCAGTACAAAAATCACAGTCTACAGGAAACCAACCCACACGGATCAATACCTACTATGGACATCAGAACACCCCACAGCACACAAACTATCAGCTGTCAGGACGTTATATGAACGGGCCACCATCATCACAGACCAAGAAGACAGACAGGAGGAGGAAAACCACATAAAACATGCACTCATATGCTGCCAATATCCAGTGTGGGCCATAAACAAAGGGAAACAGCAAGTCAAAAACAAAGAAAACAAACAGGAAACAAGACACAGAACAAAAGCTGAAATCAAAAACAAGGACACCATAACTATACCATCCATCTGAGGGATAACAGAACCAATTCAAAGGATCATGAAAAAATACAAAATAAACAGCGGTAAAACCACACAAAAAATTAAGACAGTTATTAGTACACCCCAAGGACAAAACAGAACAAGACAAAAAATGCAATGTCCATCCATCCATCCATCCATCTTCTACCGCTTTTCGGAGGTCCGGGTCGCGGAGGCAGCAGTTCAAGCAGAGAAGACCAGACTTCCCTCTCCCCAGCCACCTGCTCCAGCTCTTCAGAGAGGATACCAAGGCATTGCCAGACCAGCTGGGAGACCAGCTGGGCTCCCTCATGGATCGTCACCTTATCGTGGTGGGGGGGTTTGCGTGCCCCAGTGATCCCAGGAGCTATGTTGTCCAGGGCAATTTGCCTCTGATAGGGTCACCCAAGACAAACTGGTCCTGGGTGAAGGGCCAGACTAAGAACGATCCAACAGACTCTCAGACTCTCATGATAAAATGCAATGTAATATATGAAATATCATGCAGATCATGCAACAAAACCTATATTGGAGAAAGAAGATTGTTCACCACAAGGAAAAAAGAACACAAGAAGGAATGTGAGAAGGAAACACAAGGATGACTCACAAGATCACAAAAAGAAAAGGCAGAACAAGAAACATTAAAATCAGCTACAGTATATCAGATCACTGCAAAAGAAATAATCACATCATGGACTGGGACAACGCACAAATTATTGGATTGGAGAGCAACAGACACAAACGCTGGATCAAGGAGGCCACAGAAATCAGGAAGCGGGGAAAAGATAGCATGAACTGGGATGAGGGGGCCTTTATGCTTTCCCACACCTGGGACCACATTCTCCAGAGACCATCAGACGGCGGAAAACAGGGCCGGCTCGGTGGATCTGACAGGTCTGCTGGGCTGGCCCCACCTATGAAAGTCAGCTGATAAAATGACACCTGGCAGCAATCAGCTGACACTTCTGACGAAGGCTGCAGTGAACAGTCGAAACATGTAAAGAAGGTAAAAACATCTTTCTATTTTTGTCTTTAATAAGAACAAAAAGGTAAATAAATCAGTGGTTGCTTTCTAATATCATTCCACTACCTAAGTCAGGCAATCTGTCATGCACTGATAACTACAGGGGAATAAGCTTCACGTGTCATAGCTAAGATGTATAATCTGATTATATTGAACTGAATCCAAGGACCTCTAGACTCTCACCTCCGATTCAATCAAAATGGATTCCGCCAAAACAGATCTACCACTAGTCACATTCTTGCCCTGCGCCGGATTCAAGAGGAGGTACAGAAAAACAACTTCCCTGCAGTTCTGACATTCCTTGACTTTAGGAAAGCCTTCAATTCAATTAACCATGAAATTATGTTCAAGATACTGAAGGCTTACAGTATTCTATTAAGGTTATGTAATGCTATTCGAGCGACGTATACCAACCCATTGTTGGTATACGTCCCGTATGGGTATATGGCGGTATATGGGTATATGTCCCGTATACCCATATACCGCCCACTGCAGACGATGAATCGGATGAATTCGAGATCACTTCAGGAGTACTCCAGGGCGATACTTTGGCCCCGTTCCTG